>SAYR01000247.1:187263-309212 GCA_004382745.1 Argopecten irradians irradians
GAAACCCTGCTATATCATATTACGAATGGTAAGTTATAATGAATTAAATACTAATAATGAGAGTCTTAAATCCCTTTTACAATTTAATCGTTTAAGAGACCGCAGAACCAAATGATTTCGCTATATACGATATATTAACGTTTGCCGCTGTCAAGGTTAAATGGAGTTTTCAAGTCTGGTCACCTGTCACTAATTTTGAAGAATGGCATCTCGCATACCTGTAAATAAAAAGAAATAAAGATCTACCATCTTGCTAAACTTTTATGTGGGGGTGCCATCTTATGTTGAATTCCGCACCAAAAATTGACCAAAATATTAATGAAATTCTAATATTGATTACCTCCCCCTGTCAGACACACACTTGACAGAATTTTAAAATTTCTTTATATATTTTACATCTACATGTATTGCCCAACCCACACATTAAACATTTGAAACTGATGCACCCTGGATACCCAATCAGCAGGCTCCGAAACATTCACCTCTCTATGAAATCTTGTGCCCAAAAGGGGATTTCCAGGAATCTATTTTTGGTTTGATTCTGCGGTCCCATTAAGATGTGTTTTAGTGAAGACTTTCGTCGTCCGTCAAAATTTTCGGCCAGATACATCCATCTCAAATAAAGCATAGTAGGAGGTGTGGTGTCCAATAAAGATAAAAAGTGGTCATCGTTTTAAATAGTTGATCGCCATGGATTTTGACAAACTTTGGCCAGAAATATCCTTAGAGGAAGACTAATAGAGTTTGTATCAATCTGGTTTATCTCGCCAGGATTGGCGGTGCTACATGAGTGATAAATAAGATCTGATTTGATGGGATATTGTCATATTCCTTGTTGAACGGAGTGGTAATAAGGGTCTGTATTTTAACTATATTGGAGTTTTAAGTGGATTACACTCGTATTTGGCCTAGCACATCTATGGGTTTGCCCGTTGTAGTATATTGTCAGTATCCTCTGACACACAAACACGTCATACACGATATACGTCTTATAGATAGAAGGCCGTCATTACGTGATCCTGGCTATTCATATGACGTTAATCTAATCGAACAAACAAACTTAACGTCATATAAACAGCCAGAGTCATGTAAGGTTGTATGTATGCGTTGTGTAGTGTATATGAAGTGCGTGCATTGGAAGACTGCGGTATATTCATGTTGTGTCTTCTTATAAATCGATACTCTTGCCCTTTTTATGGTGCTATACCAAGCAACACACCCAGCAGGTTACATTATACTGACAACGGGCGAACCAGTCATCCCACTTCCGGTATGCTGAGCGCTAAGCAGGGGCAGAGACTAATACTTGTATAGACTTTGGTGTGTCTCGCCCAGGGGACAGAACCCAGAGCCTCCTCACAGGGACGAGGGCTCAACAGAAGGCCAAATGTGAGGCGGTGTCAGTGGAGAACGATTATAGTTAGAAAAAAGAATATGGATATACTTTGTAGAAATCTTTCTTTGACCCCCATATTACACATGGAGTTGAACAAATCAGGGATATTAGACATAGATATTTGAAATATTTGAGGAAAAAAAACATATGAGCTTGTACTCAAAACATTTTGTGGCATATCAAACCCTCTCGTTTATATTTCGATTTTTTTTGTTTAGGATGAAGGATGGCGCTTTGCTTGACGAATCAAAATACCCAGAAGGTTTCAATCTGACACTCACTAACGTCACTACAAGTGACAGTGGCCAGTACAAATGTCGCGCCAACAGTCCTGTCGGGGCTGTTTATTCTTCACCGGCATTACTCACAGTGAAAGGTAAGATTAAAATGGTTTTCAATACAACAGCAATATACATTTATGACCGTAATAACTTGACAATGCTATTAAAATACAGATACTTATAAACCAATGTTCGATACGTAGTGATAATAAGGATCTGTATTTTGATCAGAGTGAAGATTGGGTATACCGGAACCATCCTGTCTCTCTGTTGTCTGCAAATTTTAACAGACAACTCCTTCGAAACTACTGACTAATTTCGAAGACACTTCATATTGATGTGGTGAACCGAAGATGACGTTTCTTTATAACTATTGATGACCCTGGTAAAGATAATAAGTTTTGTAAAATAGCCAATAACTCATTAGTCATTTGATCAATTTTATGATAAATTGGCCAAATGATGTAACATGAATGTGTAATACGGTTGCCATAGTCCTAGATGCGTGGTAACGGGGTTTTTCGTTAGCACTGGCCTACATGTCCCAGATTGATTTACAATATTGTACTTTATGCCATACCGTGGCGTCCTACGTCCGTCCGTCAACAATCGACTTCTCCTACATAACCGCTGGTTGGAATTTAACAAAATTTGACTGTTATCATCCTTATGGGTACTGACTGAAAGTTATACAAATGACGGGTCTGAAGGGCGGGGTCAAAAGGGGTCAATTTGGCTATTCCCATATAAACGTCTTCTCTGAAACTACGTATGGAATAATGCAATGGTAGCTTTCTTATATGTCGGGCGTTCAAAATTGTAAAAATGATGGGACTGACCCCCGGGGCCTGAAACGCAGGACCGAAAGGGTCAATTAGGCTACTATTTTGACAGAAATTATTTCCTCTAAGTAAGTAAACTAAGTATTGGATAACATACATAGTCGTATGGTATATATATAGCATCATTAAATGGTTGGGATTCAAAATTAAACGTATTGTTGGGTCAATTTTGCTTTTTTTTCTAAATGTAAAAAGTCTGTGATAATTATTAAAAAACAGGTGAGCGATACAGGCCCTCTAGGCCTCTTGTGTGGTAAACGCAATGAGCAAATTGATTTACATGCATTTTCCACAATTCGCAGGAGAACTCACACCTGTTTGACATACGGCCATCTTACATTACGTATAATGCATATATAGTTACAATGAGTTGCTTATATTCTAAGGTTTAAATAGGCGTGAGAGAAAGTAGTTAAATTTTTGGCAAAATTTTATGCCGTATTACTTTCAAAGATGTTTCGTTCTGTAATTTTAGAACACTATACTAAGACGTGCGTTCTCCCTCTTGTGGATTTTAAATGTCATTTGCAAATAAAAAGAATATATATTCTGTTGGAAGTGAAAGTAAAAATGGAGTTACCCAGCCAGCTCAATTTGTATAATTTCATCGTTCTATTAGTTGAAAGTAAAAAAAATAATTGGGGACAAACAATTAAATATGCACCACCGCCGACATCTTAAATGATAACCATCATTTGAACGATAAATAGTATCTAATCGTGTATACGTAATGCATATGTCAAATTAACACAAAACATAACATACAATAATAGAATTAACTTTTAATTTACTTTCAGTTCTTAATTCATATAGGACATAGTGCCACGGAATTGTTGCGGATTGCAATATTTTTTTTAATTTTTCTCTTAAAGTAAACAGAAACTAAATAAAACAGGGTTTTTCCCTTGCCGGATACCGCCTTTAAAACAGCGATTTCTAACGTTATTACTCATTTTTTACACAGCAAATCATTCTGAGTTTTGCGAGGATGCTTACGAGGAAAAAAAAATAAGCCTTCCATCTGATTGTGTTCAGGACGACGGTACAACGCTGTACGAAGTCGGGGGATGTGCGGAAAAGACATGCCGAGGTACCTCCAGTGAAAACGGCTTATGTGGTCCTAGTAAAACATTCTGTTGCCTACCATCATCTCAGGAAGAACGAACTGTTCAGTGTGATGATTATACCTTGCAAGTTCTCGTCACGACTGGCTGTTCCTGTGGCCAGTGCTCGTCTGGTGACATCACAATTCAAGGACAGGTCAACGGCCTAAATACTGGCATCGCTTTACGTATTGGCACAGTTTACGTGAATGGATCATCAGTTGGCAGGACGACTTATACCGGACTCTTTTCGTTCACTGTACCTAAAGGTACACGTAGTGTCGCGATAACCTTAGAAGACACCATTTTTAATACCCTGTTGACAACAACTAAGCTAATAACTTTAGACGAGTCAACACAAGGTAGGTTGTACCAGAAGATAGCATTAATGGAAGCCGCACCGCCAATAACTATTTCGTCTGATGTTGAGAATACTATTTCGATGGGAAACAACAGTGACATGCCGGCCGTGGTAGAGGTAGTCATACCCCCAGATTCGTTTATAGACTCATCTGGTAACCGATATACTGGCATTGTGAAAGCAAGCGTCAACTTGTTTGATCCCAGAGACATAAGGAGTATTTCAGTTGCGCCCGGATCGTTTGAATTTACAGATGAAGAAGGCATGGTTCAAAATCTCCAAACATTCGGCGTCATAGTGATAGATTTGATAGACGAATCAGGAAACAAACTTAATGTTGCTGGAAACGTGACAATCAAAGTGGATGCTGGACTAGTTGAAACAGAAAATCCTGCAGATGTGAAATTATGGGGATTAAATGACGTGACTGGTTTATGGGAAGAGGTAGGAGCTATGGTCATGGACAGAGCAACACGTAAGAAACGGGAATTGAGGAATTTTATTGTAGGAAGTGTTAGCATTAGCGCATTCACTGCTATAAACATAGACTATAAATTTGGGTATTACGGATGTTGTTTTGCTTCATCAGTTGTAGATAGGAATGGCAATATGTTAGAGTATTTCAGGTTAAGAATAATATACATGAAATATCCTGGAGCATTGTACCCAAATACATCAACCGAATATGTAACAGCGGTTGAAGAAGTCTGGTTTAGGAATAACTATCCTCGAATTATGTGGTGCCGTAATGATTCTTGGGGTTATATTCAAGCGTACAACAGATATGGGGATTTTTATACCCCAGGTGAATTAGATTCAAGTGGGTTATCGCCAACAGCTCGTTCCAGTTTGGAATATGAAACTATCAATGATCCGATTGGAATAAAATCCAAGTTTGTTGCATCCAGTAACGGACCATTTTTTGATAATTGGTCCACGTGTTACATGCAAAAAGAAAACAAATTTAAATTTTATGAAAACACTACACTGACCGTAGGTCATACGTATATCGAACGTATTGATCCCTTAGTTGCATGGGAAGTTGCCATTACAACTGGGAATGACCTTGGACCAAAGTTATGGTACCCATATACGAATACTCACAAAATGAAAAATTATAGAATATGTATGATGAAAATTGTTGTAGATGGACCTACAGACGGACTTAACTTTTCAGTGAAAAGCATAGCAGGACCTAACAGTGGAATCGAAAACATGATATTAGGTGTACGAGAAGTCACAGTGGAAAATGGTGCAGCTTGTGTAGAGTATAAATGTAGTAGCGAATTTCCGTCTTTTCAAAATATGATAGATGATAGTACCCAGACTAGTCCTATTATACTGAGAGATGATACAAAAGTTACGATTACTCCAAAAGGAAGATTCTGTACAGTGGCTTGGGAAAGCGATATTAAATCACATAGCAGTAATTCTGATAACATTGGCAATGTGAATCTCGAGTGGCTGATTCCAGACAAAGAGGACGAAGGTATTTATATTTATGAGCAAACGTATTTCTATCCCGAAGTAGACTGGGAAAGCTTCCTTCTGTCGACAACAAACATGTGTAAGGAAGGCAAAACAGACCCTTCGTCTGAAAACCCGATTATGAACACAGACAACCCAGCTGTCAAGTTTACGTGTATTTAAGTGGAATTATGGAGAAAGGACCGCAAACTTTTCCTATGTTAATAACTCAAAATTCCAACTGAAATAATCAGTTAAAAGTCAGTTTAATACTGATATAAATAGTTAGATATGGAATGATCTAATGGTACAACTGTTTTATTTTTTGCGTTTTGTTTTGGTGTTAATAGCTTGGTAGGCATTGTCTGTTAATGTAGCAATTTTATGTTCGTAGTGGTATCGAATATAGAAATCTGTATGATTTTATTTTGCGAAAAAATCACTTAAATGTAGATGTTGATGAAACACCTGTTTTGATTTAATTATTTCCATGGTATTATCCTCATAACATTCATAAAAAATATGACATTGTCTTCACGAATCTACTGCAGATTAGATTATAAATTTTAGTTGTAACACGATAAAAACTTACAATGTTGATATCTCCGATCTTATCGTATCATAATTAAATTAAAAACTTCATTATTTACCCTAAATCTTTAGGGTATCTATTGCGTTTTATTGTTATCATCTGTGGTAATCATTCTTTAAGATTAGTGTTGCATTTTCAAAGAAATCTTTCAAATAACTCATTAAAATATTTCCAGTGTATGATTTATATTTTTAATATCAGTAATGACGCAATTGCTAATGTTCGTTATCAAAATGTAAATAGTCTTCAATGATATGGATATCTTTATTTATACAAAATAGCTTATATTTTACATTTTGATTTAGATCGTTTCACATGTCGTGTATCTTAATTCAAAACACTAACACATGAGATTAAATATATATAGATACTAGAGGAAAGTCGTGAAGTTTTATGTTTATATGTAAATGTATACAATAAAGTATCATATTTGAAGAAAAGGTGAGATTATTATATGTCGGTGCGATTACATAATATGATATGGACAGTAATATTTTTGTTGTCCCATATTACTGTTCGTATCATATGTAATCGTGTTTGTTCTGTGTGTCATGATGATGGAGCAAATCGCCTCGAAAATTTGACATTTCTTTTGTACACACGGTTATAATCGGTTTTCTTTGTCCGATATTTACCTTTGAAGTATTTCGTATCCTACATAACTACGTTTGATGGGATCCCGTGTCATCTGGAAAATAATGTTGATATTATTTCATTGACACCTAATGTATATATATAAATATATACAATGAAGTATCATATTTGTAGAATAGGTGAGCGTATTCTATGGCGCGGCGTCCGTTGTCTGTCCGTCCGTCAGTCAACATTTTCATTCTGCAAGGAATCTCACCAAAATTGGCAAGAAACATCCTTGGGGCAAGGGAAACAAAGATTGTATCAATCTTTTCTCAGACCCTTGAGGGAGAAGGAGAGATGGACATAAATGATTAGATATTAAAACAAGAACAATAATCCTGTATTCAGAAAATTACTTGACATAACATACAAAGTGATACAGTTTTCCACTATTCAGTAAGGGTCTATAAGAACTTTTATAAACATTTTAGGTCACCAGAGACGAAGTCTCAGGTGAACTATTCTAATCGTCCTTTGTCTGTCGTCGTGCGTCGTCCGTTGTGCGTCGTATGTCCATAAACAATTTACATTTTCGACTTCTTTTCCAAAACTGCTGAAGCATTTGCGAAAAACTTCTATGGCACAAGGCCAATCAAAATTGTGAATTATATAGTCCCCATCCCCATGGGGCTGTTTGAAGGGCCAAAATTAAAAAGAAAAACTTCTCCACTCACAGTTGTGGTAGAATCAAATACTCTTCATAGATAGAAAGGTCTTAAGGTCCTTTACAAAATTTCACAATTATATGACTCCGGGGTCTCTCGTTTCCTCCTGGGGAGGGGGTTAAGTTTATCATAGTTTATATAGGAAAAACAATTTTTTGAGCATCATATGGTCATTTATAATAGTAAATGAGTAAACTATTGTCAGAATTATGAGTATGAGATGGCCATTGAATCATATTAACAAATTTTCCATGACTGACCCCCAGGGGCCTAAAGGGGTCTAAAGGTGTCAAATAACACTTCAAAAATCTTCTTCTGAAACTCTGGTAAAGGTGGTAAAGGTAGAATGACATACTCTTCATAGATTGGAAGGTCTTAAGGTCCCTGGGTCTCACGATTCCCCCTGGGGAAGGGGTCAAGTTTACTGTATTTCATATGTGGAAAACACAATTCTGAGCATTTTTTTGCCCAATTTTCTTAGGAAAAGATTTAAACTTGGTAAGAATTATTAGCCTAAGATAGCATTTTAATATCATATCCATATTAGTCGTGGCCGACCCCTGGGGCTAGAGGGGTGGGACCGAAAGAGGTCAAGTCAATTAAACTTTACTAACCGTTTTCTAAAATTCTGGAAATATGAAGTAATTCTAAGTCTGTGTGTCTTCTTTAAAGTCGGTGTTGTCTGTATTGTTGATGATGAAGTGTAGAGTTGTTGATGTAGAGTCAAACACTGAGTTGTGGTTTCAGAACTTTATTCTGGATGATAAAATATGTCCAAGTGCTCAATATGAGAGCACTGGCGGGAATGCCTACTATTAACTGGTTTCGATGGCGTTTATATCAGCCATAATGTTCGTGTTGAGTAATATCTATAAATCAATGTTAATCACAGTCATTCTTAGTTACATCAAAATGCTGACCATTAGCAGAAATGATAAATCACAGTCATGTGTATATGTTGGGTTAAATACAAAAATAAACTGTAGCTTTCATCGATGTCTGGACAACAGGAACGACACGCGACAGGTTCCTAAGGGAAAAACACATTTAAACATGACCAATATGATACACATAGCCATGTATTACAAGGGTACAAATATTATTTCTGAATTTTAACTTTTCCATATTATATCACATATAGTAGATCAAATAATCTTCATGGAATAAACTGTTTTAACGTGTTTTATGAAAATTGTGAATTATATGACCCTGGGGTCTCATGTTTTCCCCCTGGGGAGGAAGTCAAGTTTATTTTAGTTTATATATGAAAAACACAAGTTGACCGCCTTGGGGACCAGATAGGCATAGCCAAACAGGGTCAAAATGACTTAAAATTTCAAAAACTGTTCTGAGTTCACAGGTTTGATGTAAACAAATTATCTTCATAGATTAAGAAGCCAAGGGCCAATATATTAGTGTTTATATTCTATGTTTCATTCTTAACGAACTCAAGTGACCATTAAGGCTCATGGGCCTCTTGTATATTTTATTTTTGTAATTGATTTTTCCGTTTTCAAAATGTTAAAAAAAAATCAAATTTACATTACCTTGATCATATTTACTCGTATAGTCCACGGAAGAGAAGTTGCCATTAAATTAGCGTAATCACAATGTCGTTTGAAGTATGAATACAAACCCAGTGTCAAACGGGACTACTTCCACTTCACGATTCGATAACATGCTGCGTCGTATGATAATCTAAATAAGTTACTTACTTACTTAGTGTACAATTTTAATATTAAACTAAAAGACGTTTTCGGGGTCTGAAGACTGATCCACTATTAGACTACACAGACAGAATCATTCTCGTAAGTAGAAAAAAAATGTACATTTCTTGTATATGAAATTTTGTAACGAATTGTCAAAAAGTGTTCTCGTCACTGGTTGACTGATTAAAAAATGGTATATTTTTCTCAGTAATAAAAAAACTAAAGCAGACGAATTAGTCTTTTATTCACTTACAAAATTAATTACTTCATTTCCACCATTGAAAAGTTTGGGCTCTTAATTTTACTGAAAGATAAAACTTTGAAGAATAACTAATTGCGTCCCGACAAAAATATGTGGCACTACATGTATGAAGCAAAATAAATTAATGTATATTATTTTTCTGGTAACTAGACATACATTACATATACATACACGATAAACCATCAGCTATTGTTCAAATGATGAGTATTGCTTATGTTCTGTCGTCGGTGGAGCATCTTTAAATGTGTATTTTGACTTTAAAATAGAGTATGTCATCAAGCATTGATATGATAATAAGCAACAAAATAAATCTCTGGTCAGTACTGGTACCTATATACGAGACATTTATAATGCACTACATTGAATATGCCTGTGTCCAATTGTGCTCATACGACATTTAACGAAATAAAAACAAACACTATTCAAGCCATATTTATTGCTTGTCTATCTTACGTCGCTATGTCTTTACTGGGTTTTTTTTGAATTTTTTCATACTAATGCATGTTTTATCTAAACATTATAGCAGGGCTACCATCACGGCCTTTACGCCTTCGAATTTTAATAAGACATACTTGCATACATGTTATTTTGCTAACAAGACATTCAATTAGGTAGGGTCTGCTTTTGGATAATTTGACACAAAATCTATTTCAAAAAGTTAAAAATAGAATACACATAATTCAAATATCCTAAAGCGATCATGTGTTTTTGTATTACATACAAGGAATGTTCGAAAACAATTGTCGATTGTTTCTTTACAATGCACATGGGGTTTCTTATTTATAGAATCACATGGTGACGTTTTAATCACCGTTCTAATTATAGTGTTATACAAAGAGTTTTCATTTGGCAGTGACATAATATATCCGATTTAGTAGTGCTGAATATCATGCGCCGGAGCCAAAATTTAAATTAATATGTTCCCATATGTATTGCATTCCATACATAAGATTTATATTAATACGGTATATTTACATTACCACTGCACGGCAAATATATGTAACTCCTAAGCCCAATGTCAGTAAGGCTCTTGCGTACTAGTACGATAATCAGAGTTCAAGAGGTCACGGAAACACTGGTCTGGGAATTCAATGAAAAATGATGTAATATACTTAAAATTAATCAGTTTGAGAATATATTCTTATTTAGATATGTGAAATGGATTAAAGTGTTGCATTTATCTTAAGTATTTGTCGTCGTATTTTTGACATGCATTGGTGTGTAACATATATTGGGTGTTCTAGCATATTCAAATGATAGATATTCTAGAAAAAAAACTAGTGTATGTTTCACACCAATGCATGTCAAAAATATGACAACCAATACATTAGTATTTACATTGGCAGTTCGGCTCTGGCTTACTAATACCACAACCAGAGATCAAAAGTTAATGAAATGACTCGGTTTCATATTAGTATGACAATTCACTGAAGAATATAACATTTTCTGAAAATTGATCGATATGGAAATATTTATGGAATGTTTTTTTTTTTAATTTTTTGTTGTTTTCTGGTGTGTAAACTGCATTTGTCGGACATATATTTTAAATGACGCGCGTCAGCGCAAACATGCGTCATGTTGAAATATTTACATTACAATCAAGTATTTTTGTTTAATGTTCCAATATTATAAATTTTCTTTTTCAACTTTTTTCAACGTTATTTATTGATGTAACAGCCGGTCAATTGATGGAATCCCGGAATATCTGGCTTCAATTTGGCTGGAAATGTTAAGAAAATACACAAGGCATAATTCCACAATAACACTCTCTTTTTTCATTTCATTGATGCAATTATTCTCAAATATTTATTTTCTGAAATATAATTTAAGATATTTAACACATTCAAATTGTTTAATTTAAGAACTGAAAACACAAAAACAAAATAGGTTAAATCTAATGCGCATTATCACTACTTGCGGAAGTCAGTGTATATATCATTGCGCGATATCCGACTGCATTCACACATGTGTAATCGAATTCACAGTTGATGAGGTTATACAGCAAAGAAAAAACGCAGATGTAGAAATTTTGTTAGTATCTAATTTGGTATAAATATGCATAAAAAATTCTTGAAAGATAAGCCTAATACTTTAAACATCATTGTTCATACATTTACAAAAAATACATGCGGGGAACTTTTGCGACCAGACGACCTTAGTATAATGTCGGGAATGTTTTTTCCTCGCGTAAATTTATGTTTACAGTACGATATTTTATTTTCCGATCTGATGATGGTTTAAACTTTTAAAAAAATCTCAAGAACAAAACTGCGATTCATGATGCCATGTCGATTCCACTAAAACCACTGCTCCAAAAATGGATTGAACAAAATAGTTACTGAAAAAGAATTTAAGATTGATGAATGATTTTCAATCTTAAATAATGTCAAAATAAATACACCTGTTCCTTCTGTAAAAAGAGTAAAAACGATCAGGCTTTAACTATTCCATGAAGCCAATGATATCTTATACGTGATCTCTATTATCGTCATTAAACTCGCATAGCCAATATGCTGTAATATATATGTATACCGCGACCTGAGTTCAAATAAACACCGTTGCGTGAATCCTTTGTGTGTGAATGATGTCAAAGTGCATATTATAGTTGACTGTGAGTGGGATATAGATGCATTGAATCTTAATTATGTATTGTTTCGTCACATTTGGAAGTGTGCCAATATCCAACATAAAGCTGTTTTGTAACTAGTGAAGTCAATTCACGTTATAAAATTCCATATTTTCCTACCATATACGGACATTTAAACAAAGTGGAATCTAGTTGTCTCGTCAAACTAATTGTTCATTAATTGTCTTTCTTTGTCGTGTTCAGAGGAAACACCGATGACGGCACATTCCAGGTAAAAACGCTACGTGGCTCACCTATTGACCACATATATTTTTTTAATTTATATTCATCAGAATGGATAATACTTAACATGCAAACAATACACATAAATTATAATAGTATGCGTTGTTCGTTATGCCCAAGTGCATCATAGTATAAAAACAGTTTTCCCTTTGCGTAAAGTTCTATGGTTATTCGTCGATCTTATGATGGATTTAAAATTTTCAAACACATTGATATAAATATGACTTCTCAAAACCAACAGCTGATGCCATGGTAAATACATGAGCCCTTTGCCCTAGGGCTCTTTGAAAACCGACCAATTATAATAATGTGGGACAAATGTATCGAATAATTGTGCTATTGATAAATACAAATTTTCAAAACTGATATAAACGTAGTAAGATTTCATTGCAATATTGATAAAACAATCAATGAAATATACCGACGTTAAAGACATTATGAACATAAAGTAACCAAACCAACGCTTCAAATACAGGGATCTGATGAAATAACTGCTTAATTTAAGAGTTAAAAAGATATGGATTAATGATTTTCAATATTGACTTATGACAAAATATATACACCATTCTGAAATATTAATATAACGATCGGGTCACAGCTTTAACATAAAGTCAAAGCTATCTTATACAGGTTATCTATTGCAATCAGCAAATATTTTGTGATATTTACCGCGATCTGGTATATAGGAGAGTTCAAATGTACACCTTAGCGTGAATCCTTTGTGTGTGAATGATGTCAAAGCGTCAAAGTTCATATTACGGTTGACAGTGAGTAGGATATCGATGCACTGATTTTAATTACGATTTGTTTAGTCACATTAAGAAGTATGCCAATATAGGACATATGTACAATGGAACGGTGTCTTGTTACTGTTGCAGTCAGTGAACATTGAATAATTCCATATTTTGCTACCGTGTATGGACATTTAACAAAGTCGAGTTCCAGTTTTCTCGTCAAACTAGTTGCTGATTGATTGTCTTTGTTTTGTCGCAATTGGAAAACCATATAACGGGGCATTCCAGATAAAAACACTATGTGGTCCACCTATTGACTATATATTATTTTAATTTGTATTCATCAGAATACTTTAAATGCAAACAATACACACCTCTTACGACATATTGTACTCTCAAATATCGTTATAATGAAATCCTGAATTTATATACAAGTTATATGTGTCTGTGCAAAAAATGACGTTTTCTTTGGTAACCTATTTGATATAATATATTTTGCGGAAATAATTCAAATGCAGTGACAAACATGTATGATGCATTATAAGCATTGGCCATGGTTATACCACAGAGTTCATGCACTGTAAAAGTATTTTTGTCTGTTTAAATGGAAACTTATCTGCAGAAGTCACTCTACAATTACGGATAACACTGTATCAATGTTAAATGAAATTGAAGACCACAGCTTGGCTTCATAAATTGACCGTTATGTACTTCTTTCATCGAACTATATGCGTAAATATAATGATTTTGGCAGTATTACGAAAATTCATTTTCAGCTATTATTTGTACAAATAACCCGTGCATTGGTAGTAAATAACATGTCAACAAGAGGCCCATGGGCCTTAACGGTCATCTGACTCATCTCACAAAACAGTCACAGTAAAAAATAGTGGATAACAATTAATATAAGCAATACAAAGAACATCTTAGTTTAATATGTAAGTTTCTGAAATAGGTACAGGTCATTTGTTTAGGCATGCCCCTTTGTCCCTAAGAGCCAAATCTGGTTCATTTATATGAAATATGATTGTCTTCCCCATTAATATGTCAGTCAAATTACCCCTTCTGAGTCCCGCCTCCTGTCCCCAGTCGTTAGACCTAACTCGTTTATATAAAATATGATTGACCTTTCCCCAATGGTGTTTTACACCAAATATGGACGTAATCCACTCAAGTGTTAAAGTGAATAGTCGGGCAAAGAAAACCAGTTTAAATGCGTTCATTGGCCTTCCAAAAGTTCTCACATATTAATACGACGGCCAAGTTCTGCTTACGTTTCCCAGTTCTGACCATTAAAGTAAAGAAAAGTTGAAAGCATTGAAAGCGAGGCTGCGTGTAAATGTAACCACGGTCATAGTCAGCCGGGAGGACGTTTAAGGATTCCTATACTTTAAATTAATTTCTTCGAACGCGGATAGATTTTGGCTAGAGATTTCATTTTTCTATTTCATAAGAAATTATACTGGATACATTCACACCATTTTTACCGACTTTAGCCATCCTTGCCCGACTGTTCACTTTAAGAAGGAGTAGGATTTTAAAACCAAATTTTATCAACATATCCCGTATGAGCCCCTCCCCTCAACTCGTTTATATGAAATATAATTGTCCTTCCTCGATGATGTTTTACACCAAATATGGATGAAACCCACTCAAGCATTCAGGAGTAGTAGGAATTTTAAAGCCAAATTTCCCCCTTTTGAGCCCCGCTCCTTTGTCCCCAGTGGTAAGATCTAATTAGTAAATAACATATGATTGTTTTTTATACAAAATATGATTGTCCTTCCCCAATGATGCTTTAAAACAAATATGGATGTAATCCACTTATGGGTTAAGGAGGAGTAGGATTTTAAAGCCATATGTCATCAAAGTTCCCCATTCTGAGCCTCGCGCCTCTGTCGCCAGGGGTCGGTACTAATTCGTTTTTATGAAATATTATTGCCACTTCAAATATTGATTAAATCCACTCAAGGATTAAGGAGGAGTAGGATGTTAAGGCTTAAACTGAGAAAATTTCCGCTTTTGGACCCCGCTCCTCAGCCCCTAGGAGTCAGACCTTATTTATTTATATGAAATATGGATGTAATCCACTCAAGGGTAAGGGAGGTGTAGGCTTTTGGACCCCGCTCCTTAGCCCCTGGGAGTCAGACCTTATTTATTTATATGGAATATGGATGTAATCCACTCAAGGGTAAGGGAGGAGTAGGCTTATGTTAGTTTGTTTGTTTGTTAAATTAACGTCCTATTAACAGCTTTTTGTATAAATAGTCTTACGCAAGGCGCAGGGCGCACGACGACAAACGAAACATGATGACAATAGGTCATCTGACCGAAGGTCATCCTGACCAAAAAACTCTTGTTGATTTGAGAAAATGAAAAAGGTATAACTGCCTATTAACAGTCCAGTCATGTTAGGACGGTCTTGCGATGTGTGTATGTCACGTTTTAAGAAGCTAAAGCATATCTATGTTTTATCTCCTTGTATAGTGGAACTCTTGTCCTTTTTTACACCCCACTTGGTCACATTATACTGACAACGGATAATAATTTCCAATGGCAATAATTCACGTACAATGTGTTACACGATATCCTTTGGGCAGGACTGTTGTTTCTATTGGTAATGGAAAAAAGTATATAACCCGCGCTAACTTAATTTCGGCAGGAAGATTACAAAGACTCACGAAGGTACGTTCAGTCACCACTGGAGATACTAGTATCACACAAACGTTGTCGGATATCACGTGGTACGTGAATTAGTTCTATTGGATATGGTTGATATGCCCGTTTTATTATAAAATATATAACATAACGGTAACATACTATTTGAAAATTTTATTTGCTAGGAAATATAGGTTAAGTTATGTAACCATTCTGATTATTGTTTTGAACTTAATATATTTCAATCTATTGTTCAGACATTGTCTACGTGAAACAAACTTTGAAGATTCTAATTAAAAACGTAATATATGTAAATATATCTTAAATATCCTCGACACAATTATGGTTGTAACATAGGGATGTGACTAAACGTAAAATAGTCTAACCGTATATTTAATGTTATGAAATGGTTCCTTGTGTCATTTTTAAAGTGTACATAATTTGCAGATTCATTACTTTAATGTATTTTAATAACATTACTTTATCGTTGTCCTCATTATAGGAACATTGAGGAGAAAACAGCAGCGATACACTCTCGCCGCAATGTCAAAACGTGAAACTTGTAAAAGAGGAAACCATATCAAATGTTAACTATGTGAGAAAAACATGGTTTAAGACAAAAGGTACATTTTTGTATTTTGATAAATATATTTTGCCTAAATTAAAAGTATCTTACTATAGACACCTATACATCACAGCAGGTCCAACTGTGGTCATATCTGGGTTGGCTGAGCCTGGACTCTTCACGCCCTCTTTACACACGTTTCTTGTCGTCTTACGGAATTCGGTTCAATCATTGTCGCTGTAATCAAGGGTTTGTTCATAGATATAGACCCCATGTTCTTCTGGGTCGGGAATAAACCACGCATGAGTCACGTCACCGATGTTACTTTTTCCACTATTACTACCGTGTGACACGATGTCGGTCTTCATCGATACTGTAGAAAATTACATCATTAATACTGTAAGGCATTGCTAGGGCTGGTTCGTCTATATGTTTTGAAATGAAATAAAAAAGGTGCTATATTTGTATTCCACACAAGCTCCACCACCTGCCATGGCGACTTGACGTACACCGTTTTTTTTATTATTGACTGGTCTTTTATTCCGCTGTTTACTCCCGCCATGCTTTTAACTGAAAAAGAAAACACATCTGTTGATCCATACTCCATATACTGAAATATAAATCATAATCATAAAACAATGTAGTTTTCATTTCAAATGACATGTTCGTTATTATGAATAGTTTACTTAAATATTGGCTAAAACGATATAATGTATTGTTGATTTCGAGTTTGATATTGGAGACCTTATTATGGAAGGTACGTGTACCTGGGCAGGTTGCAGTCATATCCGGTTCCACATGTGGCTCCACAGGAAGTCCAGACTCCCCAGTACATGAATGTTTTTTATTCTTCAGGTGCATGCAAACACCAACATTGTCAATTATACATCTATTACTATCATATTCTGAATTGAGAACAACTGCTATTATAGACTGTTTAGTAAGGCAAATTACGACGTTGACTATATTGTAACTAAACAGCAAATCAGTTGGAATTAAGTCTTTTGGTAATGAGTAGAATAGAAAAAGTAAAAAATAAGATCTACGTACACTCTGGAGATTGGTACTTGTGGCTATTCCTGGTGCAGTATGGGTAGCCGTTGTTTATGATCTGTAGATCGTAATACTATTGTAGGATATACAGTAGCATTTATCACGCATGTTGATAATATTTCTAAAGCAGCACATGTCCCCTGTCGGTCCCCACAAGCTATTACTTTAACCTAAGCATATCTGTAGTAACTGGTTGACTAAATTAATCTGGTACCGCATAAACTGTCTGTGTATAAGTTTCATAGCAATTCAGTTATTGTATGGTTACCAACTTCCCCCATAGGAAATAGAGGAATAATAAAGGGAAACATAAACAAATGTTTATTTGAGTATGATGTCTGTGATAATTTTGCATATTTACTCATGTTTTAATGGCTTTGAACTCTGTCCACAAACCAGGACACATAAAGTTTCTGCTCCTGATTAGGGTTAGCACAATGAAAGGGATTGCTAACGGGTAGATATGTACATGTATCAAAGCAATCTGATTAAAATACAGATCCATATTCTCAATCTGCTCCATAGAGGATTGAACAACATTTTATTAGGGATCAATACATCGGTAGGACTTTAAAATGTGAAAATCAATAACTCGGATATAAAGTATGTATTATCTGAAGTTGTTGTAGAACTTTTTGTTGGTCTTAATGTGCTTGTAGTTCTTTCTGCGAGCACAATAATGATTTTGTAGCTGGTAATATCAATAAAGCGATGCAGTGATTTCGAAAACATGTTACCAAAAGAGATTGCTTTTAATATGTATTTTACAGTTCATATATTTATTATTATTAAACGTATTCATTAATTAATGAGTTACAATATGATATGAAGAGTGGAAACGATACATCAAACTTAAAAGATGTAATACAACTATATTTCATTCTAATTTAAAAATCAAACCAAAATTCATATATACATGAATAATGCAGCGGATCATTGGATCCTGATCAAGACCAATATATATAAAATAGGAAACTGACATAAGTATATGACGCAGACTACTGTATTAATGCACAATTACAGATACAAAAATGTATATTTTGTAATCGCACTATGATTTGCATTCAACCACTTGTAGAACACATATATCCATACTTCATTAACAATGACATTATATTGTTTCTAATCATAAGATCATATTTAGGAAGTTCCAATTTGAGGGTGTACTATTTATGCATGCGAGAATTGTAATGATAAAATGACGCCTACAGACAAAGCACAAGGAAAATAGGTTACCCTGACCTTACGGGTCAGATGACAATACACCATTGTTAGAGTACGCTCAAAATCAGTCAAGGATGAAATTGATTGATGTAGCTTGGTTATTAGAATAACGTCGTATTAACGGCCGGGGTATAATTATTTAGTAATATTTATAGTTTGGACTGACATGGACACAAAAACCATGCTTTCTAGTATTACCATAATGAGAGTACAACATGGGCGACGATTCTGTTGTTACGGGAATAGTCGCTGGCTTGGGTAAAAAAACCAGTCGACCAAAGGCAGGTAACTCGATATGAAAATAAGGAAACTTCGGAAATAAAAAAATAAAACAATTTGCATATATCTTTTTGCATCAAAAAATAAATAATAAAGTAAATATTGAAAAGGTCTTACCATAACAACAGAAAATAAATAGAACAGAGTATCGTGTTGTGAACTGGCGTATTATATCATTCGATTTTCAATGAAAATGAACATCAACGTCTGAATTTACTGATGACTAAAATCAACAGAATATCCAAGAGGCACTGCGACGTCCAGCATGGGATATTCCACCACCCGAGACGCTGTATCAGCCGAAATATACTTCAAAACGAGAAACTGAAACTTTGGAAACTCAACAGATACTAAAAATATTTAAAAGCAAAGGCGACGAAGAATTGAAAAATAATGACAAAATTGTGCAGTCGGAAGCTACAAAAAAAAAAAAAAAAACACGAAATGGGGAATGAAAATATTCCTGCAAAATATATGTAACATCTCATTGTTGTGCATGATCTAGAGTTAATTGATGTTTGTATTTTGTTGTTATCAGAGTTACCTTTCTTGATTGATGTTGAGAATGTCCTTCATGGAATTGATTTTTAATGGAAATGTTACCTTGTCAGAACAATCGTGTGATAAACCATCAATCAAAAGAAACAATGACAATATATAATATCGAACATCTTTGTTATGCATGCAGACTATTGAAGGAGTGAAGAATGAAAGTGTTGACTAATTTTTACTTTTAATTTTTCAAAATCTTTTCGTACATTGTAGTGGGTTGTTGATAAGATTTCAAAACGATCATTACCTTTCCTTTTGATTTGTATTCACCTTGGTTATAAATACTTTAAAAGTCATGTCAGGATTTAGACAGTACACATACTCCGTCTAGAGTACAGTCAATCAAAGCAGGAGAAGAGATAGAAATATGAACTACTTATGTGAATAATATATTACAGTCCACATGTCATTGTGTTGTCATAATTATGTCTTAAAGCTATAAACAGAATTCCCTCTTCAAACTTGATATAATATCTGATTTAAATAAAAGGTTAGAATATGGATAAAACATATATCAAGATCAGATAAAATTCAGCATAGCTTCCTTATGAACAATGAATATGAAGTTTTTTCTCCTTTACTAGAATATATCGCTCTGAATGTGTGGGAATGTGTTTTGACTTGTTATTTTTGATATTTTTATTTAATCATAGGTCAAATACTTTTATCCATCCTTTTGTTACCAATAGTAATTAGCAATCTCCCAATTAATCTGATTGATTTTCCCTTCTCCCAAAATGGGATTTATTACTAAATGTCTTTCAGATTGCATTTGTAATAGTACTTGAGTTCTCTTATTGTTATCTTTTACTATGACACATCTGTGTCGTTTTGTGTAATGTTACATTTAGGTTTATATAAAAAGATTGTAGTTTTGTGGTTTTTTGTTGTACCATATCACAATTTGGAGAAGTCATTAGATACACGGATAGTTTAATTTCTTTCATTTGTTCTACCCACCCAAAACATTAGTAAACTCGCTATCGCCCAAGTAGGCTTTTAAATTTAGAATCAATCACCTAGGTAAATATCGTCTATACTATTAAATACCGACACATATAGCCAGATAAAATGACGACCCAACCTTTAAATAGCTTTTAAGAGAGAGATGCCCATCTACTCTTATACAACCCACTCGACAGTGTACTCTGCCTAGAACACAATGATAATGTCTTTACCATCGGTCAGATTATGCTAAAATACAAAGTACACAGTGTTGAGGCTAAACGTTACCATTAATCTAACAAAAGGATCAGATTACTGGTTAGCAACGAGATATTGAGAGAGCATGGTTAGGATGACTCGTTTTGTCTAAAGTAATGCGATTTATATCATATAAATAAAATTAAAAATGGTGTTTATAGATATATGTCTTCATCTACAACATATAAAACACAGGAAACGTTTTGTTCGGTCACGAAATTATTTAAATAATTTACTACTTGAGAATAATAGAATTTTACATGCGTCTATCAAGTGGACAGGGATTTAACTCATACCTACACGTGTAATACTGGCTGGTCCAGGGCAATACACCCATGTCGCCTGAAGCTGTATTGCATGGCTACTCATGCAATAAAGCCTCATGACGTCACAGCGTCAACAAAATTACTTTTTTTTCTAGCCACAATTATGATTTCTTTTTGAAATTAAGCTAGATTTAAGATACAAACAACGGGATCTGCGTTGAATATATCACGAAATTTTTTTATGTATTGAGATTTGACTTGCAATCGCGTTTTTTTTTTTTTAATTTATATCAAAATGGCGGAAATTAATAGTAGTAAAATTGCAAGAAAACGGCGAGGTATGAGAGAAAAATACTCTTTCATATGTGGTTATGAAGGATAAGGATATTCTACCCTCGGGATTAAAAAAATGTAAAACCTTCGGCAAGCCTCGGTTTTTACAACATTTTGTGACCCTCGGGTAGAATATCCCTATCTTTCATATCCACGTATGAAAGTCTTTTATCTCAACCCGAGTGAAAGATTTTGGCATGTGAACCCGAGGCTTTCCGAGGGTTGACGGCCAAAAATCTTTCAGGAGGATTGAGATATCCATTTCCACTTGACAGACCCATGTTTGATTCGTTTTCTCTCATAATTATTTGTTTTTAAAACATGAAATTCTCGTTGCTATCCAGCATTTTCATCACGTCATGATCAAAGGAACGTCGTAATGCGTCAAAATGGATGACGTCATCGACAATGCACGCCGCGGCTTCCCCGCATGTATTTATGACGTCACGTTATTGTCTAGCGCGTGTGAGCTGTCTTACATTCCCCTGTGTAAGATAGATTTTTCTTTTCTCTAGCAGCCACGGGATATCCTTGTGAAGTATGGGAGAAAAGTGTGTCTCACACAGGATATTGTTTTGAGATATAAAACACAATGGAAGCTACGCTGATATTTCCACAGGTATTTATTTAAATCTAAGTCCTGATTTAAATTTTAAGTATAAAATGTGATGTTACTGCCAACAAACTGACACCATATCGCTATTACTATTAATGTAATATATTTACCAATGCATTTGAAAATTCGCTGTCGTTTTCGGCAAAGATAACGGATTTGACACAGTTTTAGTTAAATTCATCTTCGCGTTTCAATGCATATTCATCTCCGAGATCGAAGTTGAAATGGAAAGTTTACAATACCATCTGAACGATATCGGGGTCAATGACAACAGACTCGAATTGATGAATTGCAATGAATGAGACAATACTAATTAGTGTATAAATCAGAACAAAAGTCCTCGTTGAATTTATTGTTAAGAAAAGTAACATTTACAAAACAAGATTCATGTCCCAATTTGGATTTCAATTTTTGCACGAAGTTCCATAAAAATCATAGCTTGACTTTAGGTCCAGATTATAATCAAAATCAGCTCTCCATTATGTCCTCTCCATAAAGTTTTTATTTAAACACCGTCATTCTGACGTTGATATTCTTCGAATGTAAGTTGTTGTAGTGATGTGATAAAAGGTATCTTAAAACTGTATTTGTTTCAATTTTTTAGACTCATTTCATAACATCTGATATAAAATTAAACATCTCATATATATCATCATCATCATTTGTTACAGATCGATTCACCATCCGTGGCGATCCTAAAGCAGTTCATACTAACCACCACAGAAAATAATGCCATTGATATACCAGCTGATGAGGAGATAACAACACTAAATATTAGTATATATGGTCCTACTGATGTTACGGAGGCTGTCTTAAGAGACCCAGACGGTTAGTTTTTTATCGCGAATTAAAGTAAAGTTTAACCGTATCAAAAATGTAGGGTGACAAAAGGTATCACATGAAAAACATCATGAAAATCCTCTGCTTACAAATTCTATTTTATAATATACACATAAAAGTAATCTGACTAATATATAACACCCCGTTAGCGATCATGTATTGTACTTCTTATAATCAAGTTTTAATGCATCCCCACCTACCTGCATCAACTGGAACCGACGTATTGTCGGGGCCCTCATATACAATTAGCTTTGTTAATATCCCTGAGCGAGACGACAACATAGGCAAAAAATATTCTGACATTTCTTGCAAGCTATTCCTTCCCCTAAAAATTCTTCCGAGATTCTGTAAGTAACTTAATCAGATTAATAGAAAATTCATATTGTACTTGAATAAGATAATATGTAAAGGTATTGTTTTTGTTAACTTGGATAGATATATTATAGAGATATAACACCAACATATGAGTGTAAACAATAAATCACGAAGCTGTTAATGAAATTGGCGTGTTATGTCTTCATAACATTAAAGTTATCTTTACACAATTGGCATATATTTCAATCTACTATAAATAATATTATCAAAATTCTTAATCCATCAAAAGACTCCCTTTTTGTGACATCCTTACGCCGTTGCATCAGCCATCAGTCGCGACGTTATAAATGACAACTTTTACGCACTTTTTTTTCTCTATGGGCTGATAAAGTAAATCGTTAGCGAATTGAAACGTTAGTTACACTCATATTTGAATTAGTTTTAGATGCTCCTGTTACTTCAGGTGTAGTCGAAAGATTTGTTGGCGGAGCATCATTACGATAGCTTAAAACAGTACTTTGATTATGACGATTCAGGAAATTGCCCTGTCGATATATATTATTTGCAATGTTATTCATTCTTCCATGAGGACATTATTATATTTCATGTTGCCAATTATGTACTCTGACATTTTTTATATAACATGATTTACCATAGATAGGTCAACTTCAGACTCGGTTTCTAAAATATTCCAGTTTGAATGAAAAAAAAACAACAAATGTATTACTTTCAATATGTGTAAAGCGTAACAACATATTACATATATTGACATTAAACAGTAAAATAAAGAACCATTTTTCTCGAAAGACTCTTAGAATCACACGATTCTGGTATGATGCTATATTTGATTTAAAAAAAGGTCAAGAGATAAACCAAAATACTACAGCGATTAATGATATCAGAATATATTTCAAATGATTAAGGCACAACAGCCATGATTTCAGTTTAACTATTATGTAATTGAAATTCGTAACATACTAAGAAAACTAACATGATATTATACTTTGTAAGTTAGCATAGATAACATCCTTTTCTATTTGAACATATCTGCGTAAATAAAAAAAAAAACATTTGATTTTTCAGAATCTAGCAGCGGGCACATGGATTCGAACAGGTATAGATACTAGTAAAGAATGAATGTCAACATCACAGCTACTTCCGGTATAAACATTGACTTCCGGCTGATTCACACTGATGCTGCAGGCTTCCATACCCTTTTGATATCGTAACTCTATAGCTGTTCATGCCATTTTAAATTACAACATAAAAAATAGTTATTTGTATAACATGTGCGGTAGTAAACTAGGTAATTATGTTTGATAAAACATTGAACGATGTCACCGCATTCCTCTTTATTAGCAAATGGACTATCAACAGTTGATAATATTGTTTTTGCTTAAATTTGCTGTATTCTCTGTTTTAAATATTTTAATACAATGTTTTGCTTGTTTTATTTGTTTATCTTCTTGAAACAATATTTGTTGATTTGTTGCATTCCGCAAACTTTAGGTTTTTTTGAATTCCATAAGCAATTACTTCCTTGGCGTAACTGTGGTAATTTCATAATAAATATTCAGCAGTCAGCTGTATCAACCTGGGATATCATTAGAATTAAATAATTGGTTTTTTGTGGCTAGTACGATATAACATAAACGAATATGACAACGCCAATTCTACGTGCTCGGCCTA
The DNA here is from genome assembly GCA_004382745.1 of Argopecten irradians irradians. Lineage (NCBI taxonomy): Eukaryota > Metazoa > Mollusca > Bivalvia > Pectinida > Pectinidae > Argopecten > Argopecten irradians. The sequence continues at coordinate 211,774 of SAYR01000247.1, forward strand.
CCAATGGTCAGCCATAGCAATTTGAAAGAAGCCGAATTTGTAGTGGCCGCAGGTGTATCTATCACTGACCATACTACAGACAACAGGCGTCTGGACATAGGGCAAGGTGAAATCGATACATGAAATATGCCGTCTTTGCATATTACAGAGCTATCTGCCCTTGTGGGTAGGTATCCATTGCAATGGCATCAATTTGTGAGTGATTATTTTGATTATTTTTCCTGCAAAATGTAATCTGATGCAACGTTCAAAAACACAACGTAATAAGCAATACCTACCTTAATGGTTTTTTTTACATATTTTTTTTTACCGAGCCGGAAATACAGCTAAGATATGTTTATATAATTCAATTTTGCTTGTTACGAGCATTTACATTGGGTTAAAAATTTACTTTATCAGCCCATAAAGGAAAAAATGGCGTCGCCGTTTGTAACGTTGCTTCTGATTGGTTGAGATGACGGCGTAATGATTTCATAGACAAAAGAGTCCCAAAATGAATTTTGAATATTGAAGAGATTATCTTTAGTAAACTGAATTATAAGGATTAATTTGAATAGATTTTTTATGTTATGGAGATATAACACAAAAATCAGAGTGTACTCTCATCATAAACCGCTTCGCGGTTTATTTAGAGTACACTCAGATTTTTGTGTTATATCTCCATAACATAAAAAATCTGTTCAAATTAATCCTTAAGTATTGTTCTACTATTGTTTTTATTTTCTTTTAACATTTCTAAATCATCAAACATTTTAAGTTTAAATAGGCCCCACCATTATGCTATATCAAATTACGAAATACACAAGTCAAATCAGCACACATGTTGTAATTCCAAGACGCTATATCGCGTATATGTGTATTGTGCTGCGTCTATTGCCCAAGTGGTCGTCTCAATTATCTGCATGCTCACTGAAGCATACAACGGAAGATGGGCGAAATCAGAGAATAATAAGCCGGTTAAAGAACATTTTGAGTCTCTTAGCACATCATGTAACATGACGTTGTAAGATACTGGAGAAAACTTTTTTTATTACCCACTAGACTAAGATTTAATTTCACACCTTCTGACAACAATCAGGTGGAAATATTCTTCCTTAATCGAAAAGAAATGTTTTTTTACCAAGATCCAATCAAGCTTCATTTTCAATCATTGCCGATTAAGTTACTCGTGGTAATAATTAATAATTCCTCATGAGATGTCGTTTATCACACGGTCTTTTCAGCGGCGGAGATGCTGTATATCCAATATGCCCATATCACCTTTTGCGATCATTGGAAACTAGTGTCATTTAAGACTACCATCAAGTCCAGAAAAGTACAAGAAAACTTTCATAATCATATGATTACATATCTATATACTAAATATGGGATTTTATTTTCTGCTATATAGAAATAGCGTGCTATATAGCTACACAGGATTCGAGTTTTTTTGGGTTTTTTTTGCTCGTGTGTGTAGTAAATAAGATTTATTGTATATTGTCTGGACTCTAAGTGTAGCTGAGAGGTATCATTATGTGTCTATCTGTTCATATTTACATTTACACAATTTTTATGTCTTATATTAAAATGGATATATCGAATGGATCTTTTCATATCTTAGGGCAACTCATTGTATCATTTCCCTCTGATAAGAAATAAAAATTCTATATTTTTTTCTAAAGTCTATAACGGCCAACTGTTCCCGTTAAGACAACGCTTAAAACGAGACATTTGCCTTTACTGGAAAACGACTTCCTGAAATCATACAACGTCACACCACCCACACGGACGGGACAGCCACGCCCTCTATCATCACGTCCAGTATCCGGGCATTTTAGTTTATATATTAATTTAAGACCGACCTAATTTAGGTGTTATCAAAAGGAATGTGATTACAAGTTATATATCGAGTTATTAAATCAATTTCTACCACAATAGGCGGTAATGTTTAACTATCAAGATATCAAATAAACTAAACGATGCAGCTGTTAATGAACAATTCGTTTATACCACACGTGTTATAAACTCTTTACACATTCTGATTGGCTGACACGTTGAACTTTGACCGAACTACCTATTTCTCAGTGTCACGTCATAATTTGTCAACGTCAATTTTAATAGAGTGACGTCATCCTATGTTGTGATTGCGGTTTGCATTAACATTAAGACTGCTGTAGGAAAGGGTACAGTATGTGACGTCGTCGTTGTGTCAAAAAACTTTACGTGTTTATGTGTGGTATAAACATCTGTAACTCGTTTTGGCGGAAGAGGATCTTATTATTGAAATTGGTAGGTTAAATGATTCTGAAACGGGCTTGAACTTGATTACAATAGCTTAATGATTATTTGGCGGGAAGTAAACGGCATGGTTCTTCCGTGCGCATGTAGAGCGAGATGACTTCCTACACGAAATGATTCTGAAAGCTCTTGCAAACTTTTTTTGCTGTGGAAGTAGCAATTTGATTGGCGAATCTAATAGCTCACCAGAACGTGACCCGAACTGGATGTTGTCAGATCCTCTATGAAGCAGAGTGAAAATGTACTTTTATCAGATTGAAAGATTACATATCAGAAAAATTTTCGTCTCCTTTGGTATCTCCCCTCCACCCCCCCCCCCCCCCCCCCCACCCTTATATACTCGAACCAAACGTCATTGCATATCGTATATTTGAATGATAGGCTGCCGTGTCGAATGCAAAATATTTGCACAAAGCTTCCTTTTTAGAAATGTTTTTATCGGAAATACAATCACTTTGATTTCATAGGAAGAATCATATGCATAACAAGTCTTAGCATATATAGACAGTAATAATAGCTACGCTAAATCAACAAGATTATATCTAATTTTGTTTTACATCTTTTTTCCCTATCTATTATCGTTTTGTCACAAAATGTCAAATACTAAGGCTTGGTTGCTACTCACGCTGTGGGAAAATGTATGTTTGGTTAACATTGCAAGATAGAGAACATTCTTCCGTCGACAACGATAAAATGACTATAATGAATTATTAATCAATGATTTCCATAAAACGGGGGGTAACTCTAATAAAATATAAAAAGTGTGTGAAATGTATGTCATTATGTCACAAAATAAGGGGAGCTAATTCAAACATGCTTCTTAATAGTAATTAAATAGTATTGCAAGGTGGTGTCTAGCATACAACGCCGTTGTATCATTTTCACACGGACAATAAGATAAAACATGACCGTACAAAGATAACAAACACTCGGTATATTTTTGTTTGTTTATTTAAAGCCGTGTTTTAACTGAACTATGTTCCGGGATATCTAAAGCTCCATTCGACTACGCATTCAATAATTCTTCAATAACACTCATATTTTAATTGTTCTATAATATTAAGCTATAAACTCATTTGAATCCGGAATTAATAGATGACACGGAGGTTGGAATATCCTTTAAAAAAAGAATATCAAAAGTACAAATTGAGGCTTTTCGGGGTGCATATACATATGTTGTAAATAGACCACACACTGTCAATCGGACTGCTCAATAAAGAAATTAACAATAACTAACTATGTTTTTCAACAAACCTTAAAATTCACATCTGCTGTGATGTTTATTACTTAAGAATGACGTTATTTATGATTTATACATAGTTGTATTGCGTTCAATGATTTATGTCTTTCTCGGTATTCTTCAGTAATATAGTACTATCAAAGGGGCAAGAATTCGAGCATTACAATGAGACACAGCACCAATATCAATATACCGCAGCCTCCCAAAACATGTAAAACATTGCACTGGGAGGACGTCCTTAAATCATCATGGATGTTAACAATTTAATAAGATGTTACACCAAACCAATCGTCCGTATCATTCCACAATGTTTAGTGGTTTCTATCACAGTCCAAAGGATATGTTTCACAAACCACCTTGTAATAATGTAACATCACAATGACATAATAGAATTATATAGTATTAAGTATCAAACATTTTCATAAGGACAGATGCAGGAAAAACTCCTCGTTCGAGAAAAATGTAAAATAACAACCAAAATATATATATATATATATATAATAAAAAATAAAAATAAAAAAGACAATTTCATATTATGGTGAATATTTGTTACACATGACTGAACTAGGAATGTCATTCATTACTGCGAACGGTAAAGAAATGAAATAAACAATTTCTTGAACCAAATATTTTATACTCTTGGATAAAATACTTTATTTTATAAGACAATTTTGACATCGCACACTTTATAATCCCGTAACCGCCATATCAGCACGAGAGCTGATATCAGGTCAAGGACTGAAAAAGTGTGCGATATCAAATTGTCATATCATAACCTTTTTAACACACATTCAAAAAGCGATAATTCTTAGAATGTAAAACCTTTATTTGAACTTTAACAGATTCTACTTCATAATTAAATTCATAATGAGATTTTACTGGGCATTGAAAGGCCATTAGTGGAGAGCGTTTCATTATATATATATTACAGTAACAAATACAGAATGCCCTGATAAATAAACGATTTTAATATATATTTGAGCAAACTAAATAAGATCCTAGTGAAGGCTAGCTATGTCTTATCAAAATTGATAATAAGAAATTATGAAAAAGCGGGTTAATTCAAGAATGGGCAGTTTTAAAACAATTTTAGAAATAATTGACCTGTTCAATTTGTTCTTGTGTCTCTTTTCACTTACAGACGTATGTCATTTTTTTCATTTGTACTCAAAATAGTTCCTTTTTGAATTATAAATATGAATGGTGATGTTTCGTTCTCGGCGATGAGACAAAACTCGTTTGACCTTAACCTACCTTTAAAATAAAAGTGTCCAGTTAAATCATCACCAACAGACTATTTCGAATTTCTCAATTAGTTTAAACATGAATGAGTTATTTTGAACTTGAAAGTTGTATCTACTGTCTCACTTATCATCTCCACCGGAAACCGAATCGAAGCGCCAATACTTAAATCCTTTGTAAACAACCCGGATGTAGTGATATCAACCAAGACTGATAACTCATATCGGACCGGCCTGATACCACATTACATATGTATGACGACATAGCTTGATATCAGCCTGGGCGCTGATATGACGGAACAGGTAGCGCTAGTGCGGCATGGACAAAATGTTCATTATCAAAGTCATATATTATCGCTTCGTTTCATAGCGACTTTGATAATATTACAGTGTGGATCATGTTCTGACTAACTGGACACTTCATATACTTCAGTTCAAATGGATTTTTTTTCCGCGCGACGCTACCATCAATTTCATCACAAGAAGCATAATACACACGTAAATATGTTGTGGGCTTTGGGCAAAATGACTACATTCACGAACTTTTCAACAAATTTTCAAGCATATGAGGCAGTAATTTGATTGGTCAATTTGAAAGTAATCTGTAATTGGAAGTTGTCGACATAAGGATTTGGATTTAAATCAGATTGCTTGATATTTGATGAAGTGGCGTGTAGGAACAAAATTCTTGCGTGGTGACTAGAGCGACAACGAGAAATATATTTAACAAATAAAAAGATTTGGCAAGTATAATGGCTATATATATGATATTGTTAAAGATGCTCCACCGCTGACAAATGGTATTTTTTCACTATCAAAAGCAGTAGACGATTTAGTATTTTTCTTCAGTTACAAAAGTTACTTATTTCACACCATTACCATCGTTGAAAAGTTTGAGCTTCTAATTTTACTTCAAGTAACAAATATCAAAAATAATTAGTTGCATCCCGAAAAAATCCGTGGCACTATATCCTATATGGAATGATGTCCTGATTGCATTTGCACCAAAGGCAAAATAAATTATTTTATATTATCTTTTGTATTAATTCAACATATATATACACGATTATACACCAATTATTGTTCAAATGATGAATATCATGTATGCTCTGTCGGCGGTTGAGCATCTTTAACTTAAAATGAAATGTTTTTATCATAGCTTTCACTTCTAGCCGGCGACACATTATCGTGAAAATAATGACGATTTTCTCTGTGTTTTTTTCTCAATGTTGCATCCAAATTTGGATTTTTAGGGTTGTAAATAATCCTAAGTATATAACACTTCAGAGCTATCAGCTTTTAATCAATTTACCGTTATAAATATTATAATATTTACGATAAAAATAGCCGTGAAAAGAGGCACTCAAATAGGTGTTCTTGTCATTTTACTGAACACATTATCAGAAAAATATCAAAACAATAGGACATGGTACATGTATATTGTTTAGAGGCCGCGGTAAGCCTGAATGTCCAACAGTAATGACATTTTAATTATTAAAACATATCTTACAGAGATCATTGAAATTTTGCCATTGTTAAGCCAAAATGGTCAAGAATGGGTTGGATGGGAGTGACCAGTGCTGAATCGGTGTTATCAACGGCTACTAACACTCCGATACAGACTAGTGTGTTGTCGTCCAGTCGCTGGAACACTCCTGCTCCAGAGTCCCCAACCTTGGCCAATGGAGGAAGTTTGCATTCCATCTCTCCACATTGGCTATGGTGTATGTAATATATTCCTTTGTACCTCTCATTGGCTTTGGTTCGTCCACACGGTTTTGTGGTCAACTGCACGCTTGGTGTCGCTCTATATCGACCACTTGTTGGTCCCGAACTACTTCCAAACAGAAGTATATCGTTACCTGCAGTATGGTCTGTGCCTTTAGCGCCTTCTGAACCACCCTTCGCTGCTGATGCACTTGCTACGTCTTGGTTCGCTTCTTTGAAATCACATGTTGGCAGGCCTGTCTGTCCGGAATTGTATGTTGGTTCGCGGTCTCCAAAACCTACAGCAGATTTGATGGTTTTTTTTCTTTATTAAGATGAGTTAAACAACATAACAAGCTTATGACTCATTTGTTTATTTAACTCTAAGATGTAGTTTGTGTCCTCTAAAACTCGTAACTGGTGCTATAGAATAATAATACGTAGGGCCTAAACTTGAAAGAAAATCTATTATCGATGACGATGAAACATAAAATAAAATTCACAGAAATCACAAAGGCTAAATTAAATTCGATTTTGACATTAAATGAACCTAAAATGAAATAAATCGTCATTCCCAAGAATGAAGAGATAAAGTAAACAGCTTGATAAAATACTATATGTTTTATGCTGCAATTAATCCTAATTTTTTTTTTTTTGTCAGTGACAAAATCCTTATTGATGAAAAGTTTGTGAAAGGTAATAATTTCATTCAAATCAAAGTCATTTACCTATATTTGCGAACTGACTTTTATTATAGGCTGTAAATTGGCCTGTCTGAGGTATTCTATCTGAACTGGTCACCTCCACGACAGCTATGTCTATAGAAACTGGTCTGTCAATCGCGTAATCCCACATTATTACTTTTCCAAACATTCGCCGATTTCCTGGCAAATTGTCATCTGGACTATTCCCTGGCTGTAAGACTTGACGACCGATTCCGGTATCTTCTATAGGGTATTTCTCCTCTACTCGCGCTTGCCCGTTTCGATGAGCATTGGAAGGTTGTGCGTGATTGCATGCTGCGGCCTTTTGTCGGCACTCGTCGTCAGAAAAAAGAACATGAGCACATACGAGGTAACATAGTTTTCCATCGAGTTCAACAGGCGGACCTAAAGTTCCAAACCAATAACCGTCACTGGTCCCTATACTGCAACCCATTTTCAATGGAATGTGTTTGCCCAATGGATTATCGATTCCTGTGCGTAAAAAGTAGCCTTCGCGAACGTCAACGGCAATGTACTTGTTGTCTACTCGTAAACGTCTCGGAAACATTGGCTCGCCGTCTGGTATAAACGACTTGAAAAGGCACACAATCACTATGCAAGGTTCCAGAAGGAATTCTCCTTTACTGTATTTTACTGGCGAAGACAAGATACCACGGATGTTGGAATGACTGTCCCACAAGTTGTCAGCTCCCTGACTAATAGCTGCCTCAATCCGTGTTCTATCCATTTCCGTTAAAAAATAGCCTTTCTTTTGGCAATGATGCATTACCAGACGTCCCTCATCTACTCCATCCTTCTCACAGATGGTTGGATTACGGAATAGAACCCTATAACCTGCTATCGTTGTTTCTGCACCATGCATCTTAGTTTTACTGTACACAGTAAACACCTTTGTGTTTTTGTAGTCTTTCACAGGTACCTGTAAAGTTCCAAACACAACATGATCACAATCTAGCTTGTAGATATCACATAACTTGTCTTTGATACCCCGCAATATAACGTCTTTTGTCTCGCCTGAGCTCATTTCATGGCATTTTTTAATAACGCTATCGTCCGTGTACTTGGTTAGTATCTTCAGTACGGCGGTATTTCCACAGTGGAAAGCTAATTCCATTGGCGTTACGTAAGCTGGCAAGTTCTCCTTAATTTTGACTTTTCTTTTTATTTCATTTGATTGAGTGCTTGCCAAGGTCATGACATCCGCACGGCTGTTATTTTCGATTAATGAAATACAAGTTAGTGCATCTCCGTCTACTGCACAGGAGTGTAGAGACGTCAAAGGCCGCGATTTGTCATTGAGATCTGTAAAATAATTCCACCATTTATTGTGTTGGTTATCAATATTCCTTCGTTATAACCATATTTCTCTTACATTGTTTCTTTCGTCTCTTTAATAAAAACACGATTGTATAAAATAAAATATAAAAGTTCTAGATAATTTTGTTCCGTAATCTTTCTAACAATCAATGTGATATTACAATGACGTTTATTTCAATTCAACGTGTCAATATATCTTGATACAGGTACATACAAAACATATGTATTTTGTATTTTGTATGAAAACGGTTTTAATAATAAAAACCCAACAAGAAGATTGTATACTTACTGTTCAAACAAGTTTCTATATGTTTCTGCAAATCAGTATCCACTATTTTCTTTGCTAAATCTTTTACAGTTCGACCATCTGCCGTTTTGTCCCCAACATCAAATCCTGCATCTATAAGCATTTTGAAGACTTCTATATCTCCGTTGTTGGCACACCAGTGATGAAGGGCGTTAAAACCATCTTTTTTGTCTAATAACTTTCCGCTCTCAACGCACTGTGGATATTTTTCCAAAAGATGAGGTAAAATATCTCGCACACCATATTTTGTCGCAATATGTAGAACTGACATGCCCATTTTGTTCCTATAGGTAATGTTAACACCACTTCTTACTAAAGTGTCTAGTTGGTTGATGTCTCCATCGTGGACACATCTTATCAGGTTATCACCGGTGATCAAATCAGTCGCCATGGCCTTAAAAAGAACAGTAATAAAGTCTTTAGTTGTTTTTCAACTTAAAATTTCACTAACGACATATTTTTCCAAATCAACGAGTTGTTTCGTTTGCTTAGGTATTCCACAATTACCTCGAGGTATCCAACCTTGGCCTTTAACCTTCGATGTAAAAAAAAACCTCCCCCGTCTAAACTTCAACTAAACTTACAGTTATCTAAACACTCCTATCTAATCAATCAATTAGATAAATGACACGCGTCATAGGCACATAAAATAGCTATTATTCGTTATTATAATAGTTATATAAACTAACGATTTATGAATGTAAAAGTTATATCAACAAGTGTACCTTATTCTATTTAAAGGTTTCTTTCAATTTCTACCATGACTGGAGAGGATCGTTGGTGTGTACGTGTTATACTTGTATCGCGCTTCTATTTTCAAATTTACAGTTTTAATTTTTTGATATTAAATAAATCATGTAATGATTCACAAATAATACAAAATATACCTGATTGAATCCTTAAGGTTTTCAACCCTGTTTAAACTAGAGATATGTTATATGCCTATATCTTACTTTCTTGGTGTACTTGAACATAAATAAGTTAAAAAGTGGACCCAACATTAGGTATAACTGTTGACACGTAGATTATTTCCCTTCTTTACCTGCTATAGACACTAGTAAACGTAATTAAATTAATATTTGCTGACAGAAATATGTATCCACATATGGACTGGTTTAACCGAAATACAATCTTTTGCATAGATGTATTTTATCAAAATGTACAACCAACATAACAATATATGAGTTGACAGTAAAACATAGGTTAGGCCCAGTAGTACACCTAATAAGAGATGTATAGGCATATTAAATATCACTAGTTTAAGCAGGGACTTATACCTTAATTATATTTTAATGTCTGATTTAAAAAAATATATATTTATATTTAACCAAATCGGCCTTTTCGCGTGAACGATTATCGTGTATTTAAAGGTTTTTCCATATGTGCGTTAATAATTGATTGCGGGAAGTTAGTTTCGTTTTGTAATGACCTAATTTGGAAGGTGATTACCGGATTTTCGTACTTTCAGTTCATGTTATAAATTAGAAAACTATATATGTAAATAGTTCCACTATTACAAGAAGACGTAATACGAGTGGATAAATAATATAACATGAACATACCGCGGTTTCCCATAACACGCACTTCATACACACCGCATACATGGGGAGTCCTCCACCAACCAGGCACGTTAATTAGTCACACAAACATCGACTCGTGCTTCTGATATTGTCAGTTATGATATATATTTATGCTTTCACAAATTATTAGTCTTTGTAGTAGCCAATATCTATGCTTATCATCATGGATGTTAATATATAACTGTTTCTACACCTCCGGCTATTTTCAAAGATAACAATGATATATTATAGAATATTCACCGCCGACAGACAAAAAATGGTACTCATCATTTCAACAGTAATTGGTGATTAATCGTGTATATATATATATGTCTAATTAACACAAAATATAATATAAAATAATTTGTTTTGCTTTTTGCATGCGCAAGCAGTACTTCATTCCATATAGGACATAGTGGAACGGAATTTTGTCGGGATACAATTAGTTATTTTTTAAGATTTCTATCTTGAAGTAAAATGATAAGCTCAAACTAAGTAACGTTTGTAACTGAGGAAAAATACTTCTGTTCCTGTTTTTGATAGAGAAAAATATTCTTTTGCCAGAGGTGGCGCATGTTTGTGTCGCCTGCAACGCAAGGGCGACTTTTTAGGTATCACTACATGTATGTCGGCGTCTGCGTCCGAGAAACGGTTTCCGTGCGATAACTTAAAGATGCTCCACCGCCGACAGAGCATAAATGATATTCACCAATTGAACAAAAATTGGTGTTTAATCGTGTATATTAAAGTTTAATTAACACAAAAAATAATATAAAATAATTTGTTTTGCCTTTGGTACATGCGCATTCAGTAGTTCATTCAATATAGGATATAGTGCCACGGAATTTTTTCGGGATGCAATTAATTATTTTTTATATTTTTAACTTGAAGTAAAATTAGAAGCTCAAACATTTCAATGGTGGTAATGGTGTGAAGAAAGTAATTTTTGTAACTGAAGAAAAATACTTAAACGTCTGCTCCTGTTTTTAATAGTGAAAAAATGCCACTTGTCAGCGGTGGAGCATCTTTAATTATTTATTGTCCGATTTCAACCAAATTTAGTATACTACTTTATATCAATGAGATCTCGGATGAGTTCGATAATGGTCAAAATCCGTCAATATTTGAAAGAGTTATGGGACTTTAAAATCATCAAAACAGATAAATCCATGGTTTACGGTCGATAACTTTAAGTATTTATGTCCAATTTCAACCAAATTTGGTGTATTGCTTTATATCGCTGATATTTTAGATGGGTTCGATACTGGTCAAAATCCACTAATATTTGCAAGAGTTACGGGACTGGATAACTTCACCTAATTATTAGCAATATTTTCAACTGTAAATAGCTATATTTTGTGATGCTGTGCAGGCGACACCTCCAGTTCCGTGTTATTTTGTTAAATACGTATCTGAATAATTCAGCTTAAAGTTGAAAGTTCATTCATACATGTACATGTATAGCCTTTGACTGAATTTTTTCGGGTTTTCCAGATCCGTTACCTTTAGTTATTTTTATATCCGCTGAAATCGCTATTGCTAGTGTCAGTTTCACGTTTGATCTACGTACTTACTGAGTACTCTACGTATGTTCTTACTCCCGCCGTTGAACGGGAGTCTGGTCCACTTGAACAATAAAGGTATGTTCTCAGTTTAATAAATTACAAATCATCATTCTCAAGGATGCTGTTATGCACAAAGAAGATGAATTATGCTTGTCGTGCGTAACCTTCCATGTTTGTTCACCATTAATCCAAACACGAACCGGACCACACTCTGCGGCGAGAGTCTGGGGAACGGCAGACTGTACTGATATCGGCAATCAAAATAACTGTTTCATTATCGTACCATCGTCAGTACGTCTCTCAAGCGGTTATACTCAATATAAATAACAAAGAAAATAATACTAACATAGAAACCATCAATTGATCTATGAATATGTCATTTAGAGGAAATCGGTGAACCACAAAATTAATTTATTTTCAACCAATGCGGGGATCCCAAAACGACGTGGGTAAAGTACAATATGCTGTCAATTAGTCCACCTTCCGGTGATTGTAACGCCACAAAAATCACGTCAAAAGCTTACGTCAAAACCATCGGAAGATGGGACTTATCGATGGTAAATTGTACTTTACCCAGGGCTTTTTGATATCTCGAAACAGCCATATTGTTAATAGTAAATGGAAGTTCTAAGCAATGCATTATCCACACGATAGTTGTATAATACGATACACATGTAGCTGGCCTTGATGAATTAATTTTTGTAGTTTTATGTGATATCACAATTCAAATCGTCAAGAATATATTTGACCAGATCCCAAAATTGTATTCTTGCAAATTTATCTTTCTCGGATTTAATCAAATCGCGAATTTTTGATATGCGACAATATTCGGCTATACAATACTTACAGTTATTTCAACGCCTTTATCAATGTTGAATTGTATTCTAAAGTTTCTGGAAATAAGATACTCACTGTGTAGATGTTTACATAGGAACTCGTTGTGTGTATACACTGAAGTGTACAGGCTGTAAGTGGGATTCCGACGTAGTTTCACTTTATATATGAAACTCATTGGGCACTTAATGTATCGCAATATGTACATATGTTTCGTAGAATGTTCCGCCGATCAGTTTTTTTATGTAAATATTGTTCATACGTTGTCATCGATGGAATATTAATACTTATTACTCACGATCTTCGAAACCCGACCGTTTCATCAAATAACCTGCGGCTTACGCAACTATGTCCCACCCACGTCATCATGTGTACTCATGTACATAATATAGTTAAATATTAATTAATAGACCGGTTCTTTTTATCGATTATTAACCAGAATATGGAATTAGGTGAAGTGGACTCAATCTGATTAAAATACATATCCTTATTATCACTACGTTTAACAACATACCATTAGTAGTCACATTTTGGTAACCTTTGACCAGTCGAATTGCTGCCTTCAGAATCTTGAAAGTGACTTTTCAATGTTCGGGTAAATGCTCTATTATATCTTATACAATTGGATGTTTCCGACCAAAGCAACCCATATAACCAATAATATTGACAATAATTTGTTTTGGAGAAAAATAAATAAATAAGTTTAAATATATATCCGATAGAATTAATAATATTAATTAATTATACTAAACATATAGTGTATCATCAACCGGGATTCGAGAGTAAACCATGAATTCATTTTGGATGCAAACATGTGAATTAAAAAAAATGTTTAAAAACAATCTCACGTGAGTCTTGGTAAAATTTTGTAAGACAAAATGCATTAGGCCAAAACCAGTTTTACGTAATCTATGTAATTTTACCAAGCGCAGTTGGCCTTCACCAGTATGACGTCATTACCGTTGTGACGTCACAATTGTCGTGCCAGCGATCACGGAAGATGGCTGTTCAAATGGCTCTTCCGTCTTTGACAATAATGAATTTTTGAAATTTGTATTTATTATGGATGCAAATCTCTTGGTATTTCATCATAGAATTGTTATCAAATATAAATATAAGCATTGAAAGTTTTTTTTCAATTGGCATTTATGGTCAATATGAATGCCAACTGGGCAAAGGCAAACTACGCAGTGTGCTTGTAAATCAACGTCATTTTGAAGCGCACTACATTGCCGGTGAGTAAGATGGAGCCACTAATTCGGCAAATACACACCTTTTAAGTCATTATTTCAAATGTTGCAAGATAACTCAATCTCACAGATCCAAATCTAATGAATATGTAATTTCAACATGTAAATGTTTGAATTATCTCATAGATAACGGATGAAATGAAATTCTTTTCTGTTGCGTTCCGGAAGTTAACACAGTTCCCGACTGAAATTTGGATAGGATGTTACGTTATTCAGTCAGGCCCATAGATGTTCCAGGCGTGCGTTCAGCATCAAATAAATTACAAATATCTAACTGCGATTAAAATATCGACATTAAAACCTGTCGAAATGTATATATAAGAAATAATAGTTATTTCTGTTGTTTACTGGTGTATGAACGACATTATTTGACAGATATTTCAACATGTTGTGCGTTATATAAGATATACGTATGAATATCTATCATTCACAATACATTCATATCAATTTTATACATGTTTCTGCGTTGGATACAATTTTTATATTTTGCGAGATTTTTTTTTTAATTTTATTATATGATTCCATATAATGCAGATTCATCTTTAGATTCAGATATGTCTGAAATATGTCTTAACTGTGCTTATATACGTTCAAACTTTCATAGTTCTGGTTAGTGGTAACATTAACTAACAATTACTTCATTTTATATTTATTTAAGATAAATATGATATATAATGTTAATATCAACCATAATGGAAGATGTTCTCTTTGTTAATTAATAAGCTATTCTCTTATTATATTATCTCAAATCACTATTTGCGTGGGTTTTCCGATATAAGTCCTAAATACTATCTATCATGTGCTGCATAGCTGTCTTACTAAAAGGAAATAAGTGTTACTTAATAACACCAACCGCTGCCTAATATAAACTCCGGGTAATTATTAGACCTCAATAAACTTTAAATAGGAAAAGATATTTAACGGTAATGTGTATAAACTGATACGTATTTTGATTTGTTAAAGGATCTTTACACTATATATGCAGTAAAATAATTTCTATTCACGGGTACTTTTTTCAGTGTCTTTGACGTCATGTTTCTTTTCGAAAACACTATAAAATGGACTTAATTGTGATATCACGATGACAAACAATACAAAAATATCTTCCAAATTGAAAAATTATGCAAATATTATGAGCTGAAAGTGTAGATAATTTTCTACAAGTATGTCAAATTTGGTAAAAATCCATGAATAAAGGAATGAGATAAGGAAAATTCAAAGAAAAAGATCCATGGTATATAAAGGGGAAAAATAACACATACGAATACCTTTCGTACGAAACTGTTCATGTGTTGCTGAAAATAATTAAATCGGCAAAACAATTATATATTGGCCTACTGTTTATGATGCATCTAACCTTATATATATATCCTTATAACTATGATTTTTATATGTATTATATCAAATGTATTAGAAAGGGATAACAATGTTTATTTCTACCGATACAATATTTGGTATACACAATATTAGACTTTGGTTTACGAAATCAATGCAAAGAGATTAATCACTATATAAATGTGAAAATAACAGTCAAAATATCGTAAATGAATAATGGATTCATACTTAAAATTTCATCATTCCGTCTGTTCATTTGTATTGAACTTGTAATCATTCAGTTACACATTGGTTACACATTCAGTACGATGGTTAGGTGATTTGATAAATAGCCATGAACATTTGCACTAAATACAAAGCAGATAAATATGAATAGTAGAAAGATCGATCATGATAGAATACTAGCTTAAACCGTACTATTGTGAAAATGTCAATCAATTTAAACTGAAAGCTATACCATATCAATTATAAAGAATAGTCTTTGTTTAAACATAGGCTATAATGGTTAACATGTATACACAATAACAGTTGTATTACATCAACATGTACATTTGTTCAATTGAAACCAGCTGTAATATGTAAAAATACAGGATTTTACCACGTACCTGCGTATCCGAAAGTTGCTTTAGAAAGATATTGCCGTATATCCTATCATTTTGAAGATAAGTTTAGTTTGCTGCAACTTTGTAAATAATAAAATGTTCTGTTTTCAAATCTAGGTAGGTATTTCCGTTTAACCTATCATTGCCCACGAAAGTTCACAGTCCCGTAATATTACAAGAATTTATATTTATATACTCGTACTTTCGTTTTGCGCTGTGTGGGTTTCCCCTAATTTGCGCGCCAGTCTAAGTGCTCGCTTACACTTTTGTTTCTTGCTTTGGAATATTGAATTAAAACGTTTTACCAATATTTCGTTGTAAGAAAGATCGTATACCACATAAAATAAGAGGTATTCATGTTGATGTTAATTTTGTCCTCACGATAGATTAAAGTAATCATCATAATGTTATTAAATTCTGATTCAGACAAACGGATGGTTTCTTTTTATGTTGAATATTGATTAATTAAGTTTTTGTTATAGTTAAACATTAAAAAATACTAAATAATATTTAGACTTAATCATTGTTATGTGGGTAGAACATTTAGTCACCGTAAAGCAGAAACTTTAAAATAACAATTTAAGATCGTACCAAAGTGCGGGGACCAAGAGGGTGTACATTATGCCATATTGCTATAAACGAACTCTTTGAAAATTGTTTATTGATGTCTGTAACATGTATATTAACTTGATTTGCTTTGATTGTTTTTCATGACATATTTCGATGTTTAAAATTTTCACTAGTCTGTGGAGACGTGTACAAGTGTGAAAAAGTAGTTTCCAGCTGACTAGATTTAAATATCTTGTTCCATCAGTGATATATATAGACCCAGGCTAACAAGAGAGAAGTCTCCATATTTAATCATACATCATCTTTAAACACAATTTTAAACCAGGATAGCAACATCTATATTTAGAATACATGACACCTTAGACTATGTTAAAAATAGTACATTGTCATATCGTCGATACAAATATTGACATAATGTTGCTTTGCTTGTTCTGGTTTACTTTCGTTATCGATCGACTGAAAATCTCCAACGAGTCTTTTTGCTGTATCATAGTTTATACTCCATGCACAATCCCTACAAATGGGATATATGAAATTATCAATGCTTATAATAACAAAGGTGAATAATGCATATATGCACTGAGATATTACGTATATAGTCTGGATATTTAAATAGAAAGGTGTGTTTTGTTTAAAATAAACAAGTATTTTCAAACACTGTACACCGAATTTGTTTCACGAGATTCGATAGGGAATTAAATATTTACTGAACATTTAGTAACAACATTGCCTATGATTATAAAGAAACTATTCAGTGAGTTGAATAAACCGATAACAATGGTAGCGTTACGCTCTACGTCACAGTATGTCTATTAGACGATGTATGTGTGTACACTGTAAATCAACCCGACTACACTACGACACACATGTACATATATATGTACCCAGTAAGTGAGTGTAACACCGATAACAGGCTAGCGCACTGAAAAGGCTTTAAAACCAGTACCATCTTTAGCTAATAAAGTATAAATATATAATATGCATATTATGTTTCATCTTGTATAGAAGTTGGTATAATTAAATGAGGAAATGTTATATATACATTGTTCGAGCAGATACAACTATCGACAAGCTATACAAACTATTATAATAAATGGCCGACTTAGCATTGATTTCTATATAAACAGACATCATGATCTCTATTTAAAAATTAATTAGAAAATTGTTTTAATATACATGTAATAATAATTGAATCATTTTTTAAAATTTTGTCATATTCGTTGGTTTAAACAGTATTTTATTCAAATAAACAATGAAGATATACATACACATATCAAAACATACAGCTAGGATCAAAATGCAACTAACAAAACCCTTTTATAGACCGTTGATACCTCACCACATACATACAATGCAGTATACAAAAACACAAAAGGAACCAAAGCCTTATGAACATCTTAATAAAGTGAATACATTGTGGAACACAGCAGGTATAAAATGGGTATAAAACTGTGACACACTTTACACAAAAAGTTTGGTCACACCATTACAGAAATTATTTTTCAAGTTAAAAAAGACACAAATATTCGCTGGTTCCAATACTTACAGATTACAAAACAGAATTTCAACTAATTCATACTTAAAAATGATTAATAAACTACCAAATTACGCATGCAACGTTTGTAATGAAGAGATAGAGACAATCGAACATATGTTTTGGAATTGCCAATATGGGATAATATAACACAGTGGGTTTTTTATACATCGCATACAACTTTAGACAAAAAGAACGTGTTATTCGGTCTTGCAGATGTAGAAATAAAAGACAACATTTTATTCTAGTAAGTTGTTAAAAATTTTAATTTGGTAATTTATCTAACATGACCTTATAGCTTTTAATAGGACGTCAATCAAACAAACAAACTAGTGACGCAATTCTTTTGCTTACAAATATTGTATGAATTACATGAACATTGCATATTTCACAAAAATCTCTTTCTGATGTCCATTTTTAGCACTGAAAATTTTCCATTGCATACAAAACTATATTTAGAAACTATAATATTGTGTACGTTCCACAACCATTTCAATATTTTTTATCCATCTAGAGTCAACATTGTGGATTGCGAATGTTTTTTTTCAGAATAAAAATGATAGCGTTTGGTTAACAAATGAAATGAAATATCCTCCCGCCGATTATATTGCGCCACTCTGAAAAACTCTGGTTTACAAGCTATGTGTGGCTTACCATTAAACATCAAGAGAACGGACCTGCACATGTAAGCTTGATACTGGGTTATTCTTAACTGTAATATGTTACTATATCTAGAATTTACTATATCCAACCGCCCATGATATTGCGTAACTCTGAAATATGCTTTGTGTGGGTTCGTTTTGGACAAGAATGGAAATTTTCTGTGTATATGCATTTTCATTTTCAATTCCATTTAGTGAATTGAATTGCAGGGTTGTTTTTCGTGAGAATTAGTTTTAGTGTCATATTATTTATACTATAACATTATTAAGTACGAAGAACGTTTTGAAACAGCAATTGCAGATGAATTAACTTTGAAAATCAAAAATTCTAACAACATTGAATATATGAATATTAAACATAATTTTACGACTCTGAAGTGCGTACGTACTATCAGTGAGTATCATGTTAACGATCCTGAAAATATAAATTAGATAAATAGCAAATTATATCAGTCTGTACGTCACATTGAAAACATATTTGTGTCTCTGGGTTGAATTTTAAATGTTTAAATAATAATCACTGTAGAATATGGACCTATGAGAAAATTGCATAATGTCTAGGCCACGCTAAGAATTATATATGGGGTATACAGTGTTTCAGCCTACATAACAGTACATGTGTGATATCGAGTTATGATAGGTTGTCACGTGTGTACAACGGCCACAGCTACTTACAATAGTAAATACCTACCCTATAACTATACCATTAACATACGAATGTTATAGTGCACACTGTTTCTTTATATGGAATGTGATGCTATTAAATCACAAACAAGTTTTAAGTATCAAACCGGATTTTAGCATAGCTTCAAATACCGATGATTAAATACCAGATCAGTTTTGACTTAAATGTAACATTTAATGCTATAAACATTTAGACTAGACGATAGGTCTAGCTCTATTTACTATTCGTCATTGCAAAATGTGATCAACACGAATATAGCAACGTTATTTTAGTGTATAAAGAAGAGGAAAAATACGACAATCTTAACCGAAATTATGGCAACAAATTAAAAACATCATACTTTAATTAGATAAGAAATTTAATTTATACGTTATTGAGACGAGTTCATCAGAAATATGTCCAGCAGCATGTAATGTGGACAGAAGACGTCGTAACACAATTATAGTAATGTCTGATATTCCAACAGTATCCCATAACTTTTCGATGACGTATGTTTATGCTTTTCTACGGGAATTCCAGCTATCTTTCATCACTTAAACACAACACATTCTTTAAATAAATATTCATACTACATTTTACCTTCAACATCGACAAACATCCATACTAAGCATTGAAGGGACCGCAGACTCAAACCAAAAATAGATTCCTGGAAATCCCCTTTTGGGCACAAGATTTCATAGAGAGGTGAATGTTTCGATGCCTGCTGATTGGATATTCAGGGCGCATCAGTCAAAAGAAATGTTAAACTTCTGTCAAGTCTATGTCTGTCAGGGGGAGGTAATCATCATTGGAATTTCATGAATATTTTGGTCAATTTTTGGTGCGGAATTCAACATAAAATGGCATCCCCACATAAAATTTTAGTAAGATGGTAGATCTTAATTTCATTTTATTCACAGGTATGCGAAATGCCATTCTTCAAAATTAGTAACAGATGACCAGACTTGAAAACTCCATTTAACCTGGACAGTGGCAAACTTTAACATATCGTATATAGGGAAATCATTTGGTTCTGCGGTCTCTTAAATAAGCATTGAAAGCAAACAAAAAACCGGATCACACATCAAGTTTAGTGTTGTACCATACATTATTTTGTCAAAAATTAGTCAATACTTATTTGTTTAAAATAAGTAAGGGATTGTATACATTATATAGAACACATATTTAAATATTTAATGAGGGTACATGACGATTTCATGTTTATTTATAACTGCAGCTAAAATATGTTCCATATTAATTCATAAGTCAGTCACTATTCGCGTAATACTACTATGAAAGAGTAATCCTGATATTTAAGAAAGTGGGTGTAATAAACATATAATACTCAGTCGATGAAAATTACTGCTTTGAGCAAATATCAACTTTAACAATAGCAAACTTGGTGGATCATTTAGTACTCGAGACGATTTATCGTGAAGGCACATTAAACCCCCTAAACTAATCTAAACTAAACATAACAAGGGATCATATATCGATGTGTCATAGAAATAAGAAATGTCCTATTATTTTTGGGGACGAAATACCCCAGAGGCCTCCAGAATAGGCTTGATAGGGATAACAATTCCTGATCCAGTTGTCGTATCAGCTCCGACAAGAATTCCAACGACGACTAAAGATTCATTGTCCCTTTTTTGGAAAACACCTGCCGAATCACCCGGACAGGAAAAAAAGTGGTGGAGGACAACCGATCGGCGATGTAGTAAACTCCTTTGCAGCGGTCGATGTTGGAGGTTTTTCAGAACTATCGATGCCTCTGTATGTGCCATACATCACGCCAGAAGCATATCCAAATTTTATTATCTTCTTTCCAGCTGTAGGTTCATCAAATTCACCACAATCAACGATTGGTATACATTAGATAATAAGATTTATGAAAAATACAACAGATGCATCTAAATGTGATAAAGAGGAACGCTTGTTAACGCCAACTTCACTTAAGTGTGAAATACAATGTACATTATATCTATACAACGTTGGACTGATTGAATGCCTGTTCAATGACAATTCATCACTGAAACATGCTAAAGAAAAAACATATGAACTTTAAAACTGATTGTTAACAGGATATTCCGTCTGACATCGTTTATTGCCATGGTAATATATGTTGTCGCACCGCATATATGTTTATTGAAAAAAGTAGAAATATATATAATATAATAATATATTATATTATATAACATGTATTAAAAGTAGTTTTAGAGGTTTTTTTCTGGCAATACCTTCAACCCCAGAAATCTACAAAGTTATTGCTAATTCAATGCATGCAATAAGCAAAACTGAAAGAACTACATAGTCAATGGATATCCCATGCATTGTGAGAGAAGAAATGGTAATTTCAGCGAAACTCACATTGTTCGTTAATGTATGTGATAGGCATCGACGAAGTTTCACGGGTGATTGCATGTATACTTAAGTGTAGTGTAGTGCAATCACCCATGGGTCTCCGACGATGTTGGTTTTCTTCCTAAAACATCTCGACTAACCAGACAAGATATCAATTAGCCGGTGTGTCAGGGGATGTAACTCTTTATACATTGAAATCCATCTGTGGCATGACAGTAGACGACATTCTGTTTTTCTGTCATCCAAACTTAATTCATAAAGGTTATATAGATGTACCAACTTTTATGGAACAGTTTATTGCTTAAATACCAACTCCTTTACTCTCAAGAAAGTTTTTCCTACAAGGTATGCTTGTGTCATCATTAACAACGATCTCAAAATACAATGAGAGCACCATACTCCACATATTTTCACGCATATTTATCGAGTAATATTTATGATATAAATCTTTCCTTTCCTTCCAACACTCCTACACAATCTCAGAATGGTTCCTGATATCGTGACCATAATAACGCGAGGTTTTGTAAACAATCCAAATTTCTGCATGTTTCCGATGTCGCCTGTTGGAAATTTTGCTATATTTATGTCGCATATTACAATTAATCATTGTTTTATTCTTCATTATGTATACAATATTCATATTAAGATGGTATCTCTACTTTAAATAAAAATGTCGTGAACACTGACTTATTTCTTTAGATTATACTTAATATGATATGGCATTCAATTATCACAAAAGGACCATTCTAATATTAACCTAACTTCCCAATTAATTGTTTCTACGTCAACTACATGTTAAAATGTGGCAACAATTCAATCGTTTGTTTGATTGATTAATTAACGTCCTATTAAAAGCCATGGTCATGTAAATACGGCTTTCCATGTATGCAGTGTATAGCGTGTGTGAAGAGCGAGGTATGTGTTTTGGGAGAATGCGGTATGTCCGTGTTGTGTCTTCTTGTAAAGTGGAACTGTTACCCTTTTTATAGTGCTATATCACTGAAGCATGCCGCCGAAGACACCAAGCAACACACTCCACCCGGTCACATTATACTGACAACGGGCGAACCAGTCGTCCCACCCCTCTATAAACAGCTGTTAATATGACACATGACATCAGTTAACACCATTCATGAATGGACTTTGGCAAGTGGTTTAATTCATCATTATTGAACCATTAATTTTATACACAGAAATGAGTGAAAGCATTTAAATCTGTTTACCTTATTTTAGTGATTTTAAATAAAACAAGAACTGTCGGCGAGGAGGTAAACGTATCCTCGATCCAGCAAACCTAAATCAACTAAAATGGGATTTTACACTTCCAAAAATTGAGTTCCTCAGGCAATCGTCGTTCTTTTATTTACATGATTAATTAATGCCATTTACGTTTATCAGTTTAAAATATACTGTATTTGCATACTACAGAGTTATCTGCTCTAATATGTAGGTATTAATTGTAACGTAATGTGTTTTCGAGCATAACGTCACAAATTTCAGAGAAAACGACGTGAATTTCGCTCACAAAACAATGATGTCACAATGAATATCTACCCACAAGAACGCAAACTCTGTAATATGCAAAGACGGAGTTGATCGCATTTAATTCAGATAAAATAGTGGTATAGCACATTGTCCTTATCCAAGGTTAACCATCTCAACTTTGCTCGTCCTTAAACGATTGTAGTTGATGTTTATAAGACGTAAAACCAATTAAATCAAATCAAATAATTGATTTTTGATATGCAAAAGAGACCTCAGCTGTCTTGATTATCAGGCAGCAGAAACAAAGCATGAATACGTCATACCAAATAAATAATCCTGTCGTGGGAAACGCATTGCAGCTACTTTCGATTTGCATATAGAATACATTAAACTTTCGCTTTTGGTGTTAAATACACAAATAAAGGAGTATAACGTGGAGATATGTTTAAATGATTGAAAGTTTTACTTATCTTTATATCATAGATATATCTATATATCATGATATTACGCTTGTCAGCTCAGATTAAATTGTATAGGATTTTTCTCACGGTTGGAGGAATTCATGCAGTACGAAATGATTCTTACCTTTCCATATGGACTTAGTAAATAAATAGTTGATTATTATAGTCTTTATTTCCTCCAAAACTGAAAATTACAATATCATTATAAAATAACATTTATCTAAATAACGACATAATATGCAAAATAAACTATGAGAAAAAAGGAAAGAAAAAAAATAATATAGTTTGCAAAACAATTTTCAATCGTTATTGAACATGTAGTTGTAATTACAACTTTTCCATCTTACATTGAATAAGATTATAATTATGAAACTTAAAAAAAGAATAAGATTGTAATTTAATGACATTCAAATACTTGATGAATAAATAAATTTGTTGGTAATATACAATCACAATCTAATGGATTAGTTATTGTAGAGAGAGAACATACCGTAAACATTTATAACACAGACAATTCTAAAATCTTCTAAATTTTTCTGCCGTAATCTGAATTCTAGTTCGCTTCCAAAGAGCTTATATATTATTTCATCTTCAGGTAATGAAAGTACATTTTTTGTATATACTGAATGGAAGTTAGATCATGAATATTGGCTATATCCATCCATAATTTATCCCTATAGTTGGGGAGTATGACGGTGTATAATACAAAGTGTCTTTAACACTTATAAATAGAACCCAACTTATAATATGTCTTGTAATTTCACATTTGTTTGCTATATCTAAGCACAGGTATTTGGCTCTATAGACATTTTTCTTTCTCTTTTTATATGTTATACTGTGTCAACACAGAAGTACATATTATAAAGAGAGGCAACTCTCGATAGAGCCAAACGCCTGTGATCTAAGCGCCATGGTCTTCGCCGTGTTAATTAGATGAAAAGCATGTTACACTTAATTGAATTCATATTTCTTTATTTCTTTAAACTGTCGGTTCATCTGAAAAGGTGCATGTATATATACAATGCAATGCAACACAACACAATTTACAATATAATAAATATATACGGCCGTGAGATGTACCATTGTTTGTAATCCTGGTTGTTGATTTTTTGATTGACAGAAAACACACAAACAACTCGATCAGATTTTCACAGTATTTAATGGCTATTCACATGCACCGTTGTGTGGGTGTGTAGTGATATATATAAATGATTAGTTTATAATGTCCAAATATAGCCTAAGAGAGGCAACTCGTGTTTATACATTGAAAAACAAACCTCATGACGTAATTAAAACGAATGATCAGTACTTTATCTGTGGCCTTGGTCCCAAATGACCCTGGCTATCCATGCGTTAAATAGTAAACAAAACAAATACCACAATACCAATAGAATGTCAACCAACTGTACGTTGTCCTTTCAATCGTCCTTCCGTTCCGAATCGATTTGTAACCATTATTTCAGCTGCATACTGTGACGAAAGCCGTCCTTATCCAGCCAGTCGTCTAAAGTAAAGTTGTATACGTCAATGTAGTCACAGACTACTCTCCAACGACTGAGGGTGTCATCTCCTTGCTCAATAGGTCATAGGTCTGAGCCTTGCAAATCTGTTTACAATAGTTCTAATTAAGAACTATTGCTTCTCTAAAAGTTCTTTAAGTAATAACTCAAGACAAGAATAAAGTTCAATACATATAATTCTGTGTTAAATTGATACAAAGTGAGTTTACAAAGTCACTCTCATACACACAGAATCATACAAGTCTCCATCATTATAACACTAGTAAGATGTACTGAACCCGAAAGAATGTATATTTTCTATGGACTTTTAATAATAAAGAAACCAAACAGTATTAATCATCTTGTGGTTTGTAATGAAATTTAGTAACTAGAGAAATCTAGAATAATATCCAAAAGATAAGTATGCAAATTAATCTAAATGATCAATCCTGCTAGTACAAGGTGAAATATAACTATAATTTAATAATAGAACAACTATTTATAGGAATTAATCTGAGTGATTAATTCCTCTAATACCTAGAGAACACTAATCTCTAAGTATTAGCTAACTAGAACAATATTTTAATAATAACTATTTATAGGAATTAATCTGAGTGATTAATTCCTCTAATACCTAGAGAACACTAATCTCTAAGTATTAGCTAACTAGAACAATATTCTAATTTATATTTAGAATACTAAATCCTAATGAGAAAATAATTACAAAATTATTTTACTCATTTTACACTAAAAGTACCTACATGTACAGATGTGATTATGCAAGGATTGAGCCTATATATGGATGGCGCAAGGATATTGGCCGATACCAGCGGTTCAAGCTGACGAACCATCGTTGCTCGCGGCCTTTTATAGGGCCCGCGCCTCCAACTTGCCTCCAAATTCCATATAAGGAAATAAGTACTTTGGTTTGAGATTATTTAACTTCTGTTTGGAGATTACGTGACCTCTTCACTCCGTTACTACACGGAACTACAATAATTGCGTTAAGTAGTGCGTCATAAAATATCCACTATTATAACTGTATAACACCTTCCTTATGATAATTATTTATACAAAAAGTATTTACAGGCAATCTATAATCATATGATTGCTATATAACTAATCGGCAATGACTATAGTAAAATATCGCCGATAGCACTCGTCACTCAATACAAAATGTATTGACGGAAAGTAGTAGCGAGGGACGGTACGACTTGGCTTGAGAATATGTCGTTTTCTACACATAAAACAATCGTGAGTACTATACGACATATATTCCTAAAATCATAGGCATCTATACTTTATATTTACACTATTCTTACATGACATTATTGCTTCTTGCAATACTTAGCGTACCTGAAGTGTGACGTTTACACAACAACGAGGGTTCAAGATGGCGGCTGCAGTCGAGTGTTCGTGAATGCATCTTGAACATAAATTCTTATAAAATATCTGCTAATCCTAGACAGGCTCAAATGACTTTCTACACAACAGTAGTAATTATATCTACATACTTAAACTATTCTTATAATTTTCAAGATCGACATAAGTCAACGATAGACTATGCAATGGGTTTGTTTACATTGCGTTTCTGCAGTAGCTCATACAGTAGCAGAGCTACTCACAACAAAGGCTTAACAAACACTACTTTGTTACACTACCCCCGTCTTTCAAGATTTGACGTCCTCGTCAAAGGTAAGTTGATAGATAATTGTTATGAAATATAATAACATTAATTACTCAGCAACCGGAAGTACAAAGAAATGAATACTAATTATTCAGTGTATATATATAAATTACCTATATTTCTATCACTTTAAGAAACTTTAAAATACCCTGTTTGAATTTACACTAATCTCCACACTCGCACGTCATCATTCACAATATGATACTTCAATATTAATATTATAAATCCAATAATTGTAATTATCTTAATTCCAGCTGTGTCTGATACCGAATTTCTTTGGATGCAGCAGCCATAGTGGAATTTTAAGATCGCGAGTATCTCCAGTTGTGTCTGACACCATATCGTCCATGGATGCATCAACTATAGTGGAGTTTTATAGACCGTGAGTATATCCAAGTTGTGTCTGACACCATATCGTCCATGGATGCATCAACTATAGTAAGTCCTGAGTTATGTCTGATACCATTATCCGAATGGAAGCATAACTTTTATATGTTCCTAGTTATGTCTGATACCATTATCCGAATGGAAGCATAACTTTTATATGTTCCTTACATCCTAAAATGAATATGGCTATTACATAAAAAAAAACAATATAAAATTAAGATGTACAATACATGTCAATTTCTTTAAATTGATATACAGTTTTTTTTTTTTTTTTTTTTTTTTTTTACCACAGGCCAGTGTTCTATCTCAAATCTGACAATATGTATGATATATAAACAAAAATAACTGAAATACTATGATTAGTTATTCTATTAGTTATATTCTAATAAATAATAATTTTTGTCTATACTGGTTACCCCTACAGTCTGACATATATAGTTTGTTGTATTTATTTCAGGTATGACTATTGAATGCGCGCTGTGAGAAAGTGCTCCCTCCTGTGACAGGTAATCCAGAAATGGCTGCAGTCTGGTAAAATTACTTCTGTATGTTCGTTAAGAACATTTAATACTGGTATAAATTTTTACATCCTCCCTCCCAATATTACTTAATTTATAGGAACAATTTAACCCCCTTCACCTGGCTCAGGTACTCGTCCCGACCTGTGTCTCTTGGGACATGCTCTAATGTGGACAATAAGTCTCCATAGACACTTCCTCCGACCTTCTGTATATGCCGAAGGGTGGCATATAAATGGTACCTGGCCAGGTGAAGATCCCTCACAGCTGGCAGACGTGGGGTGGCAGCTTCCGGCAGGGCTAGAAAGTTGTAGGCTTCCGTCAGCCACTGCCGGTCCGGTGCTGGATTGCTGCCACCCACTAGCCTCTCCAACCTCTCGGCTACCACCTCGAGGTGGAGCAGGCGCCTGTCCCGGTTAACATCTTTCCATCCCCGAGGGGGCCACATTATGTCTCCCACGGGGACACTCTCTTCTGGTATTTGTCTCCAGTCTCGCATAGCTGGGGGAAACAGTGGCATGCCACCATGGCGCAGCAATTCCTCTGCTCTCTCCTTGATGTCCTTGGAGGCAGGGGTGGGGGGGTCTTCTTCACTCAGCCCCCTGTCCTCCAGGGTAGAGGGGAGGGCTGAGGACTGGCTGTTCCTGATGGCTGGTTCCTCCTCCTTCACCGTACCCTTAGGGACAGAGCAGGTTTCCTCTGCTCCGTCCCCAAGGGCAGGGGTCTCTGCTCCCTCGATCTGTGGACCGGTATCCTCCGTGTCCTTGGGGACAGAGCAGGTTTCCTCTGCTCCCTCCCCAAGGACAGGGCTGTCCTCTCTAACGTCTCTCCTCTGCACCACCTTCCTCGGAGGCTCCGGAAAAAGTGGTGCAGGTTCGTCGAGTCCCACATATTCTGGGCTTTTCAGCGCCTCCATCTCCTCCTCAAATCCGTACGGACTTGAGGAGGTTGCTGCAGCTGGTGCCTTTACTACCACACTCTTCATTTTTGCAGGGTGGTTGGTCATCATGTGGCCTTTCAGGTGGTGGGGACGCGACGAAGGATATGTATAAGTACAACCCTCCACAGGACATTCCTTTCTTCCTTCATGTTTGTCCCTTCTGTGTTGTTGAAGTGCTTTTGTGGTCTTGTATTTCTTTTTGCAATCTAAACAAGGAAATCCCCGGTCCATTCTAAAATTATATAAAGACACAGACATATGTATAACTCTGAATCTATTACATTAACTGTCTGGTTTCTTATGATCCTCCCCCCTTTTTATATACATTTGTTTATAAATGGAGACTTGAATCATTCATAATTAATAATAGTTGAAATTTCTTTCTTCAGGTAGCATCTGACTCTTCATACTCCCCACTGGAGGTTCCAGGATACTGGATCGTCGCCCAACCAATCATTATCAAAATGAAAGCCATGTGGTCCCTATGGTAAAGTTGGAGTTCTCATCGTACTTAACTGTGTGGCCATCACAGCAAGCAGTAGTTCGGAATGACGGTCCGGAGTCTTCAAAGGTGTCAGGACGTGACCACTTCGGATAACAACCAGCCCATTACCCTAGGAGTAGCTGTCAATACCGACAACAGGCTGGGATTATTTACGTGTCCGCTAGACTCTGTAAAATACATGCCCCTACATATATAAAAAAAAAAAAAAATCACCATCATAGAACACTAGGCAGGCTCACAGAGTGTTTATAGAGGGTCCCAATCCCCAACCTATACCTTCTAATACATGGGATTTACTGTAAATTATAACTAACCCCCATCCCTAATAATAACCCATTATAGAACACTAGGCAGGCTCACGGAGTGTTTATAGAGGATCCCAACCCCCAACCTATACCTTCTAATACATGGGATTTGAATGTACTGATATGGTAAAGACCTAACACCCTACAAATTTGTCAAATCATAATCCTTAAGCCATCCTGGTATCCCCCTCTGGCGTCTACCTCTACGGCTGCTAGGTTGTTGATCAGGTTGTTGATCAGGTTGCTCACAAGTTTCCTCTCTTTCTATGTTGGAATTTCTATCCAAGAAATTGTGGTATTCTCCTTTATAAGGTTTCAGTTGGTCGTGATGGAGCAATCTAGGCTTAGAATGCGGTTTTTCTTGCACAGAATAGATAAGATCTGATATCTTCTCAACTACAATAAATGGACCCTTCCACTTATATTGTAGTTTTGGTGACAGCCCTCTGGTCCTTTTGGTATCTTTGATCCAAACTGCTTCACCTTTTGTATATTGAAATTTATATGCACGGTGATCATATAATTTCTTTTGCCGGTTACTTGCCTCTATCATGTGCTCCCTAGCATCTTCATGAACATCCCATAATCTCTGCCTAAGAGATTCAACATATTCTGGTATGGTTCTTGACTCGTCTTCCAGATTTGGAGGTTTGCCATATATCAAATCTATTGGTAACTGCATTTCTCTGCCAAGCATCATCATACTGGGAGAGTATTTGGTACTCTCATGTATGGAGGACACATATGCCATCATTGCCAATGGCAAATATTGGTCCCAGTCTCTCTGGTCAGAAGAAATATACTTGCTTAAGACATCTTCAACTGTCCGATTAAATCTCTCGACCATTCCATCACTCTGCGGATGGTAGGGTGTTGTCCTAGTCTTGTCAATATTAAATGTCTCACAGAGACATTGAAATAACTTAGATTCGAATTGTCTCCCTTGGTCTGTGTGAATTTGTCTGGGTACTCCATACCGACTCACAAACTGTGTTACAAATAAATTTGCCACAGTGATAGCTTCTTGGTCTGGCATGGCAAAGCATTCAGTCCATCTGGTGAAATAATCTGTGATTACTAAAATATATTTATTCCCATTTATAGACTCTGGTAATGGTCCCAGGATGTCCATGGCTACACGTTCCAATGGTGCGCCGACGATATATTGTTTCATCTGTCCCCTGTGTGTACGGGGAGTTCCTTTTCTCTTTTGACATTCTGTACATTTTGAACATAAGTCTGCTATATCTTTATCTGAACCAATCCAAAAGAATCTGTCCTTTATCCGGGCTGTTGTACGAGCAACACCAAAATGTCCAGTCCCTGGATCTTTGTGTAACATTTTGAATATTTCGCTACGTAATACTGCAGGTAAAACTAGTAAAGTTGTTTTTCCTGTTGTTTTATTTCCCCCCTGTTTGTATAAAACACCATCAGTAACTGTCAGTGAATCCCAATAGGACCAATATCCTTTACTTGATGCACTGGTATGTGAGATATTCTCCCAGGCAGGTTTCTCTGAATATTTTTCTTTCCAGTTAATGACAGGTCCAATAATTTGGTCTGCTAGTTGAACATCTCTAATTTCTTGAAGTGTTTTACCACTGAGCCAGGTCTCCATAGGCTCTAGGTCTGGAGTGGTAATCATACGAACAACATCTACATCTTTCTCTTCTTGACGCTGACAATAGTTACATTGTGAACAAGGCCTTCTAGATAGGCCGTCGGCGTTTCCGTGCTGTTTTCCTGGACGATGTTGTATGACCACATTGTAGGTTCCTAGTACCTCTAACCATCTGGCCATTTGTCCCTCTGGATTTTTAAATCGTAGGAGCCAGTTCAGAGCACCGTGGTCAGTTCTTACAACAAATTTTACACCATACAAATAATGGTGAAAATGCTTGATTGCCATAATTACAGCTAGTAGCTCTCTTCTAGTTACACAATAGTTTCGTTCGGCTTTACTGAAGGTTTTGCTGTAGTAAGCTACGACACGTTCTGTTCCTTCTTCTACTTGTGATAATACAGCTCCAATGCCATCGGCACTAGCATCAGTATCTAGAACAAAAGGCAGTTCTAGATCAGGATACCGCAGTATTGGTGCTAAGGTGAGAAGGTCCTTTAACCTTTCGAAGGATTCTTTACACTCAATTGTCCATTTAAAATGGGATTCTTTTTCTGTGAGCTTATGTAGAGGCTTGGCAATAGTAGAAAAATCTTTAATAAATCTTCTGTAGTAGGAACATGTTCCTAAGAAACTACGAACTTCCTGGACAGACTTTGGCGAAGGCCAAGTTTTAACCATCTCAACTTTTCTCTGATCTGTTGAGATACCATCTCCAGAGACAATATGTCCCAAGAAGGATACTTCTTTCTTAAATAGATCACACTTCTTGGGTGAAATCTTGAGACCAGCTGTTCTTATTCTCTGAAGAATTTCAGCTAAGCGTGCGATTTGAGTGTGCTCGTCCGCAGAGAACACAATGATGTCATCTAAGTAGATGAGACAGGTTTCAAAATGTAGTCCAGATAATACCGATTCCATCAGTCTCTCAAAGGTTGCAGGGGCATTACACAGTCCGAATGGCATTACGTTGAATTCGAATACTCCGTTTGTGGTGACAAATGCGGTTTTCCTTTTATCAGTGTTATCCATTTCCACCTGCCAGTATCCGCTTGCTAAATCTAGAGTTGAAAACCATTTGGCTCCTCGTAAGGCATCGAGCGAGTCATCGATACGAGGCAATGGATATGAATCTTTAATGGTAACATTATTCAACTGGCGATAGTCCACACAAAACCTTAAACTTCCATCTTTCTTGGTAACCAAGACAACAGGAGCTCCCCAAGGGCTCGTTGAAGGCTCAATGATTTTTGAGTCAAGCATCCGGTTAATTTCCTTCTTCACATCTTCTCTCTTACTAAGAGGTATACGTCTGGGAGCTTGTTTGATTGGATGAGCCTCACCAGTGGAAATTTTGTGTTTAATGACATTTGTCTTGCCCAAATCATCTTTTGTTTTAGCGAAAACATCCTGGAAATTGAATAATAAGTTCTTAACTTTTTCGTGACTAGAAGATGATATTTGTTCTTTACTCCGAATAAGCAGGTCTTTCAGGTGTTCTGGGAATTCCTCCTGGGTTCTTATTGAACCCACTCTGTCTTTTGTCTCGGCTTGTTCTTGTGAGGAATTTAAAGTAACTTCCTCTCCTGTGCCTGTACAGGTCCCACGAAATACAGTTTGGGCCTCATCTGATGTATTGACCATTCTAATTGGTACCTTCCCTCCTTTAGGATTAACTAAAGTTCGAGCAACAACTACTCCCTTTTTCAACAATTTTTGATTGTTAGGTTCAATCAAGACCGTGTCAGCTTCTTCCTCGGACCTCCTATGTATATCTGCTGTAAGAACTATTTCACTAGCAGGAGGTATCACAAGATCCTCATTTAAAGTTATCCTGAATATTGAATCCATCTGACTTTCCTTTTTACAAGAAAGATTATCTCCATGAAAGACTAAGGTTCCTTTACCCATATCCATGGTGCAGTGGTGTGCGTGCAGGAAATCATAGCCTAATATGGCTGGAGCATTTATATCAGCTACTACCATCCGATGTTTTACAAGCTTTCCATCAATTTTCAGAGTAAACTCTGCATTGCCCAATGAACTGACAAGCCCTCCATCAGCCACCTTGAGTTTAGTCTGTTTTACACTTAATTCCGGTCTATTTTGCTCCGGTAAGCTGTAATATTTAGCTGGATTCAAGACTGTTATGGTTGACCCAGTATCTAGTAGACAATTAACATCTAAGCCACAAATATTTGCATTGATATACAATCCATCAGATGCAGGTTTAGTTTTCGCTTCAACATAGTTCTCAGACCCTTTTTGTGTATTCTTCCTGGCCGGAATATGGTCTGTTATTCCAGCCTGATTTAGTTTCCCGACTTCTTATTTTGACTTGATTTCTCTAATGTTCTCTTTGCTTTACAATTAACTGCAATATGTCCAACCTCATGACAAATGAAACATGTTCTGGTCTCCTTCCTTGGTCCCCTATCCTTCTTAAAAGACTTTTGTGTATCCTTTGATTGTATCAAAGCAACCCTCGCTGCTAATTCCTGAAGTACCTCATCGTCATCTTCTTCATCATCATCATCATTAGTACACTCTCTTTGACTGCGTACTATAGACCGGTTTGTACTTCTCTTCTTCCTACTGACTTGAAATGCCTCATAACTAAGAGCAATTCGTACAGCATCCTCGATGGTTCTAGGATGGCCTTGGTGTATAGCCCACTCCATTTCTGAATCATTTACAGCTTCCGTAAAAGCATCCATGCTAAGTTGTTGTTTTAAATCTTGACTGGCAGATGGATAGGCCAGTCGAACCAACCTTTTGATCTCCTGAGACAGTTCAGGTAAAGACTCGTCCTTTTTCCTGAGCCGTCCTTTCATCTGAGTTTTATAAACCTGGGCTTGATCCTCAGGTTGAAACCTTTCTGTAAGAGCTCTCACTAAACTCTGATAATTTCGTCTGTCTGTCAAGGACAGATCACTTAATATGCCTAGTGCTGGTCCTCTTAACGCAGTTGCGAGTTCTAATGCTTTACTGCGTTCATCCCAACCGTTGATCTCAGCAACCATCTCAAACTGAACAAGATAATCTTGCCAGTTGCTTTGACCATCAAAACTAGCTGGTTTCCTACCCTTGTGATTATTTCGACTACCCCCCGAGAACGATTGTACTGGACCATGGTGGATAACATCATCTCGATGTCTCTCGACAGTATCCCACTGACGAGAGTTGGCCCGAAACTCTTCGGCTACCAATCCCTCTCCCTCCCATGTCCTTGGAAGTACAGGCCTCATATCTATACCCGGACTAGACCGAGTGTAAGATAAGTCCCTTGACGCGTCCGTCATTGGGCACCCAACGATCCTTGCTCCGGAGTTCCCATACTCCCTGGATCTATCTCTGGGCTGCGTCCTGTGGTGCGATTCTCTGCCACCACTGGTAGTACCTCGTACGTTACCATTTGACACCTCTGCCTCGCTCCCAAACGATAGCTCACCTCGAGCATATCGGGTCGACAATCGTCTCGTATTCTCATCTAAAATACTTTGTAAAGTGTTAAGTCGCTCGGTTAGATCCGCCTTTTCCTTCTGTAGTTGTGTAATTTTAGGATCTAATTGTCGAGTTTGGGGGTCAATTCCACTGTCAGATGACCTTACAGTTGGTAATCTAAACAGTATTTCCCCACTAGGAGTTCCCTCCATGTACTGAGCCTGTGGGAGATCGGTACCGCTGGTATCGGCTCTGGTCTCATCTCCGAGAAGGTCTATCTCGCTTGTCGCCATTTTTCGTAGAAATTGGTAATGTGTTTGAATCCCTCAATATGTCAGTCGTTCGAGATTAGTTATTTTGATCCCACCGCTGCCACCAATGTGACGAAAGCCGTCCTTATCCAGCCAGTCGTCTAAAGTAAAGTTGTATACGTCAATGTAGTCACAGACTACTCTCCAACGACTGAGGGTGTCATCTCCTTGCTCAATAGGTCATAGGTCTGAGCCTTGCAAATCTGTTTACAATAGTTCTAATTAAGAACTATTGCTTCTCTAAAAGTTCTTTAAGTAATAACTCAAGACAAGAATAAAGTTCAATACATATAATTCTGTGTTAAATTGATACAAAGTGAGTTTACAAAGTCACTCTCATACACACAGAATCATACAAGTCTCCATCATTATAACACTAGTAAGATGTACTGAACCCGAAAGAATGTATATTTTCTATGGACTTTTAATAATAAAGAAACCAAACAGTATTAATCATCTTGTGGTTTGTAATGAAATTTAGTAACTAGAGAAATCTAGAATAATATCCAAAAGATAAGTATGCAAATTAATCTAAATGATCAATCCTGCTAGTACAAGGTGAAATATAACTATAATTTAATAATAGAACAACTATTTATAGGAATTAATCTGAGTGATTAATTCCTCTAATACCTAGAGAACACTAATCTCTAAGTATTAGCTAACTAGAACAATATTTTAATAATAACTATTTATAGGAATTAATCTGAGTGATTAATTCCTCTAATACCTAGAGAACACTAATCTCTAAGTATTAGCTAACTAGAACAATATTCTAATTTATATTTAGAATACTAAATCCTAATGAGAAAATAATTACAAAATTATTTTACTCATTTTACACTAAAAGTACCTACATGTACAGATGTGATTATGCAAGGATTGAGCCTATATATGGATGGCGCAAGGATATTGGCCGATACCAGCGGTTCAAGCTGACGAACCATCGTTGCTCGCGGCCTTTTATAGGGCCCGCGCCTCCAACTTGCCTCCAAATTCCATATAAGGAAATAAGTACTTTGGTTTGAGATTATTTAACTTCTGTTTGGAGATTACGTGACCTCTTCACTCCGTTACTACACGGAACTACAATAATTGCGTTAAGTAGTGCGTCATAAAATATCCACTATTATAACTGTATAACACCTTCCTTATGATAATTATTTATACAAAAAGTATTTACAGGCAATCTATAATCATATGATTGCTATATAACTAATCGGCAATGACTATAGTAAAATATCGCCGATAGCACTCGTCACTCAATACAAAATGTATTGACGGAAAGTAGTAGCGAGGGACGGTACGACTTGGCTTGAGAATATGTCGTTTTCTACACATAAAACAATCGTGAGTACTATACGACATATATTCCTAAAATCATAGGCATCTATACTTTATATTTACACTATTCTTACATGACATTATTGCTTCTTGCAATACTTAGCGTACCTGAAGTGTGACGTTTACACAACAACGAGGGTTCAAGATGGCGGCTGCAGTCGAGTGTTCGTGAATGCATCTTGAACATAAATTCTTATAAAATATCTGCTAATCCTAGACAGGCTCAAATGACTTTCTACACAACAGTAGTAATTATATCTACATACTTAAACTATTCTTATAATTTTCAAGATCGACATAAGTCAACGATAGACTATGCAATGGGTTTGTTTACATTGCGTTTCTGCAGTAGCTCATACAGTAGCAGAGCTACTCACAACAAAGGCTTAACAAACACTACTTTGTTACAATACTATTTCCCCTGTAAGCCTACTACATATACTGCAGTTTGTGGACCTGATTTTGTATGGTTTTAATACAAACAATAATAAGATAAACAGTTAATGGTCTATTCATCACTATAAACTTCTTATAAACGAGTTTGCGTTAAAGTCACACTATACGTAACTATCAATAAAAATTCAAGTTAGATTCGACCCCGATATTGTTAGTATTTGTAGAAATAGTTGAAATTAAGTTATATCAAAGAATATTTATAACGATTTCTTAATAACTTTGGTACAGCAGTTGTTGAAAGTCGATACTTGTAAACATGCCTTCATTTTGAACTGGTTGCATAGAAGTTACAATTATTTCCGAACGGAAGTCGGAAACTTCATGACCCGTTCTCGGAAGAGTTCGGACAGACGTTACGTAGTTACTGTAATCACATGTCTCTTCGGTATGTTTAACTAAATGGGACCCACCTAGCGATGTTCAAAATTTATTTTTATCAAAAGTTTCTGAATCAAGACCTGTTTCTGCATGATTTCAACAGTTTTTCTTAAACATTCTTCTAAATTATGAAACAAATAAAACCGATACGGATATTGGGGTAAATACATTATCGCGAGGTGGTTATTAATAACAAAGAGGAATCAAGTTGAATTAGTTGTTTCAATTATCCCCTTTTTCCTTCATTTAATCGATTCATCTTATATTCTCTTGTACTTGTCTAATTGTGTGTTACTACTACTGTTAAAATACAATGTAGTGATACAGAAGTAGAAAATATTAACAATATTCAAACTCTTCATGTAGCAGTATAACCCCCGTCTAATAAAAAATTGACTCCATTTATAGAAGAGACCGATCCATTGAGGAGAAACAAAACAGTTTCAGCAACTTCCTCTGACGTCAGCAGTTTTCGTGTAGGTGTAAGCAGACGTAGTTTTTCAACGGCTGCATCTGGAATGTGCTTCGTCATATCCGTACAGACATACGAAGGATTAACAGAGTTCACGCGGATGTTGTGCCGTGAAAGTTCCCGCGCTAAATTTCTGGTAATCGCGTCAATGGCTGCTTTAGTGGCGGCATACACCGTGTGGCCGCTTAGGGATCTATGTGACGCCATACTGGAAACGTTGACTACAGTGCCGCCATTACCAGCGGCGATCATACCGGAAGTGATTATTTGCGTGACGTTAATGGTACCCTTTATATTCATATCTATCATATTATCAGTTAGCTCCCGTGACATATCGAGAAAGGGTCCGCTTCTTCCGAAACCAGCGTTGTTAACAAGGATGTCAAAGGGAGGTAACTGGCCCAGAGATTGTCTTGTGGCATCCCAGTCCCGTAGATTCACGCATATTGTGTTTATACCAGGGAGTTCTTTCTGAAGCTTTTCCAAATTTTCTTTTGTTTTACTGACGGTAGTCAACCGTGCCCCTTCCCTGTACAGCGCATGTGCAATGACCTGGCCAATTCCACGTCCGGCTCCGGTTATGATGGCTTTCTTGCCAGATAATGACTTGGGTACTCTCCTACAAATAAAGAAATAACAATATGTACATTTCCATTGCACAGTACATATAGGTACCGCACAGTACATACAGTTACCGAACAGAACATATAGGTACCAAACATAACCTAGTTACCGCACATAACATATGTTACCGCACAGTACCTAAAGGTACCGCACATCATCTACAGTTACCCCACAGTACCTATATGTACTGCACATTACCTAAAGTCAACGCACAGCACATATAGGTACCGCACAGAACCTATTGTTACCGCAAAGTACCTACAGTCACATTATTCCTGGTTTAAGAAGAGCGGCACGCTATGTTCTAATTTAGATAATCTGGCCTAGTACTACTAATTAAACGACACATTTTCATCGTAAAATCTTTTAAATATCCGCAATCAAAATTGTCTTTCTCATATTTATGAATTGTTGCAACCCTCTATCAATATAAGTGATAATTGCGTTTTTCGACATTACATACTATTTAATGTTTCCGCTGTTAGAACCCAGTTACAACAGTTTCTTCTTGTCCGAGTAAAATGGGCCGTCCTGTTTATTTCCTACAATGTCATCTGTTAGATTCATCAAAAGTTTTACTCTAAATTCATATATATATAAAATTGATAATAGTACTCATTACTCTGATATTTTCAAATATAATGGTAATCGTATGAACAAATATTTTATTATGTAGGTTGGGCAATTTCATTAGTAACCTTAATACGTATCTTATTGACGGTGTGAATTTAAAATGAAGATTGTGAACACTATTTTCTATATTGTCCAATACAGGTCAACCCAAGACGGCGCTTACCACTGACAATACAAACATTTTTACAATGTGCTAACAGAAAAATGCGATATAGATACTAATGAAGCTATCATTGAGTTCCGTGCTATGTCAGGGATACCAATAGATTTCGTTTGATCATTTTAATCTTTATAAAATGATAGGAGAATTTTGCATGGCATATTTATCTACGTCTAGTTTGAGTTTTAGGTATGATAATGATATACTCATCATTTGATCAATTAGTAATCGACATTTATTCATGTTTATACATTTATATATATTTTTGTAATAA
Organism: Argopecten irradians irradians; assembly: GCA_004382745.1. Lineage (NCBI taxonomy): Eukaryota > Metazoa > Mollusca > Bivalvia > Pectinida > Pectinidae > Argopecten > Argopecten irradians. The sequence continues at coordinate 251,034 of SAYR01000247.1, forward strand.
TTTGTAAGTACTGCTGATATTATTGGGAGAGAGCGTCTAAAAGTATGTTGCCGTATTCCAAGTGTCTTTAGCATCTGACTATGAAATATTTTGAAATAAAATTAGAGTTCTTTTATTGCTTCAAGATGCTCCATAGCTGACAAATGATATTTTTGCACTATAAAATTTCTTCGATTACAAAAGCTACTTACTTTACACAATTAATTGTATCCCGAAAAAATTCTGGCCCTATGTCCAACATGGAATAAAGCACTGATTGCCCCCTTCCGAAAGCGAAATACATTATCTTATATCATTTTTGTGTTAATTAGACATATTTGTACATGATTAAACAACAGTTATTGATCAAATGATGAGTAACACGAATGTTCTGTCGGCGGTGGTGCCTCATAATTATATCCTTTATAAATGTTCTTTTTGTAGTCGAATTTCCTTTCTTCCGTTTTTTTCTGCCATGTACAAACCTGGTAGTATAGACACGTATTCTAATTATTCATCTGAATGAACGCACTAGGGTCCAATCTAAATGTCATATGTGATATTAACACCGTGAAATTGTATTAGCGGAACGAAAAAACCCTTTTCAAATGGAACAATAAAATTCAAAGTATTTATTCTGGCTAGCTGACCCAAAATCGATAAAATGTAAATAGTATCTTAAATTAGCATGATATAAAACTGATAATATCATTATATCAATAATCACAACCTAATTGCCTGTCATAGAAATCAAGATATTATTCGTCACGTTGCTACTCAAATTAATGTACGTTATTAATACTAAATTGGCTTGCCTGCGTTTGAGCAGCAAATATAACTATTTTCCCGATACAACATGAATAATTAATACCTAGTATAGAGTTTTGCCTTTCATTTTCGTTGATGATAACCTGCCCATACGACTGAACATGCACAATCAACAGGAAAACGAAAGCCACCCCGAACATTCAATCCTGAGATTGAGAAACATTTCAATTACGCAAAAACATTTTTAACATCAAAAGATGAATACTTAAAAGCCAAGAACTGGGCGTGTCAGACGGATTAGGAGAATGCACCGATCGTTCACGCCTCTAACATTCAAACTGTGCCGAGATGTGGTGTCAGAATTTACGCGAGAGATTTAATGTCAAAGCGAAATATCCCTGCTTGTTGTACATACTTGAATACGTTCACAATTGGTAATATTTGTTTGAAATCGGGTTCCAGGGTTGTTTTCAGTGCATGTTTGATACCTACCTAATTTCATCTGAAGGTGAACGACAAAATTGTGAGGAAAACATATGAATAGGCGTTACAATTCAATAAAGTAATGATACATTAATAAAATTCATTAATTACCCATGGAGTACAGGACTGTTATAAAAGTCTACTTGTATTTAAAACGATACGCGAATTAAGTATATGTAGACAAACAAGTATTTTAGAAATTGGGAAATAGTTTTAGTTAATGAAATATTGATTTTAACTGTTCGACTGTCATTGGTCTTTTTGACATATATACTTAATCACTTTCATTCAATACTCTCCTTATATGATTGGTTACTCTTGTGTGTTTGTTTGTATAATTAATTAACGTCCTATTTACAACCAGGGTTATATAACGACGGTCTCCCCATGTGTGCGGTGTGTAGTGTGTATGTAGTGCACAGTGCCTACATGGTAGATTATGCTTGAATTAGGGATATTAGGTTTGAAGTCCTATTAACAACCAGAGTCGTATAATGACGGCATTCAACAGTGTGCTTGCAGCATTTGTATGTTTTGAATGGCTGATGTTTATTCGTGGTGTGTCTTTTTTGTAATTGTAGAACTCCTACAGTTTTACAGTGTTAATGCACTGAAGTTAACGTCCTGTTAAAAGCAGAGTCCATTTAATGACTCCCTCTTTGTATGTGTGGTGTTTAAGTGTAATTTGGGAGACAGATATGTTTGTGTTCGATGTAATATTTCCGCCTTTATTATGTTGAATATGTTTTATCCCACTTGTCACTGCAACATACTGCTAAAAGACACCAAACGTCACATACTGTAACCATTAACTTTAAAGATGCTCCATCGCCGTCGGAGCAAAAGCGATGCTCATCATTAGCTCAATAATTGATATTAAATCGTGTGTATATATATATGTCTAAGCATAAAAAAACCTGTGTCAGTTAAACATTAAGTGTTCGCTAACTACTTTCTAAAACTTCAATTTCCAGTACAATATGATTCTATGACATTACTTATAGATATTTTGATCATACCCACAGGTCTATATGAAATCATCCTCGGTAACAGGTATACGTAGCACTATCGATCGCTCATTACCATTGTGACTATTGAAAGATGGTTTAATGTTTAACGTCCTTGTTGTATTACAATAAATACTTTTCTTTACTTCATCAGAACTTTAAATGTAAAATTTCGTTGAACTTCGTTAATTGTGTTCTTTGTTATATAGAAGTTTGTTTATAATTTTACTGATATGATAGACTTGCTTCGCTGTTCAAAATAATCGTCCGCTACAGCACTGTCCAGTCTCTGTGCACGTGGTGACTTACCTGTGTCATGCTTGAATGCCTTTCTGCGTACATCAGATCTAGAGCTCAGGCATCCAAACTGGTAATGTGTATTTTTTTTTCTATTCTGTTTCTCTAACGTATTAGAACCGCAGCAAATGCGGTCTATATGGTCACGGGTTAGTAAGCGATAGTGCAACGTACATCTAGGACCTAGGATAATGTAAAATAAAATTAAATATAATCCGCTAAATAACGCTGTAAATGTATTTGGCAGGAACTAAAATTTATCCGTTTTGTCACTTTTTGTTGACTATAATGTACACAGACTCTACATCCGACAAAGAAAAAAATACAGCGAGAGTACGTTCACACTAAAGCGCATAGCGGATGTACACAGACTCTACACCCGACAAGGAAAACAATAGTGCGAGAGTACGGATACCTTTTTTTCGTCAAGTGTAAATATGACTTGGTAAAGTTGTCCTTTAGTAAGCGTAAAACGCAACAGAATAAAAGCCGATATCACGACTTTCCCAAACTTAAATCACAACTTATCAGTAATATTACACGGTTGGTGGGTTAATGTTGATATCCTATAAAAGATTATTTAAGAAAGGTCTCTCACATATATGTTGTGTTTGTGAATGTCCGCGTGTTTTGAGAGGCCTCGTTTACAATGAAACATTAGTTTAACATGATATACTCATTATATATTGATAGTTATATCTCAGCTTTGTCAGCCGTGACTAGATGATCCAATACAATTGTAAATTAACATCAGAAATGTAACGTATCTCAAATATAGCATTTGCGAAGTATACTCTAATTTAGATTTATATATATAATTTTAGATAATGCGAACATGTCCAATTGCTTTCTTGATTGTAATATATTACAATCATATATGGTTGTCAAAATGATTTTGGCAGTACTTATCATATTAACATACGGTAAAACCATGAACCAAATTGTAGTCTACAATTTCATTTCACTTTATTACATTGTTATTAGTAAAAGTAAAGTAATTTCTCCAAGTGTGTTTCCATCTAAACGTATACCATACATAAGCAAGAGGCATTGAGGGCCTGTATCACTCACCTGGTTTGTTATGCCAAGTAATGTTATAAACAGAGGATCATTATTTCTAAAGGAATTCAAAGATTTACCTCTTATTTCCACATTGGACCTCACTTTTCTGCTCCAAGGGGTTAGGGCCAAAATTTATAGAAATCTATTTACATTCTCCAGAGAATGTTAATGGCCAAATTTGGTTACAATCCATGTAGAATTCTAAATGTTGAGGGATTGACGGACGACAGACGCGGCGCCATCACATAAGCTCACCATTTGTGCCAGGTGAGCTAAAACTAGAATTTTACAGTGCAATATATATATTTTAAAACTACCGTTTATAAAGCATCATATATGTTTGTCTGTCTGATTGAATGATTCTAACAGCTTAATTCATTCAATATTACGGCACATATTCCATTACACTGTACATCCTATCAACGGTCATTTAAGAACGGCCAATCCTATACGTGTTGTGTGAATTTCTGTGTGATTTGAGAGGCTGCGATTACCATTAAAATTGAACATGATATACTTATTTGAAAGTGATAGTTGTCGTGGCTAGAGGATCCAATACAATTGTAAACACACGTCAGAAATGTTACGTGTCTCAGATAGAGCAACTGCGTAGTATACTCTTGACACATTACCTATTTATTTAAAAAAAAAATAGATACCATCAAAAACATTCCTTGAACAATTTTGACTATTTTTCGTTAATTGAACAAAGTGAATATACTGCTAACGGCATTAAATTTATATGTGCCATTATTGTTATATTGACAATCCAAGAAAAATTAATATTTTCGCCCACTTACCGTACATATCTTGCAAGATTTACAACCTATTAGCAGTCATTTAAGAACGCCCCTCTCCTATACTTTACATTGTATGCGTTGCGTGTGTGAATGTCCATATTTTTGAGAGGCTGCTTTTACTATGAAAAAATGATTGAACATGATATACTAATAAGAAAGTAATAGATATTGTGGCTTTGTCCTGCCCATTCAGTCATGGCTAGAGGATCCAATACAACTGTAAACGCACGCCAGAAATGTAACATATCTCGACGTATACCCGTGACATTTTATACATTTTTAAGAACATTAAAGATGCACCACCACCGACAGAGCATAAATTATATTTATAATTTGAGCAATAATTGGTGTTTAATCGTGTTTGTGTGTGTATTTACGTGTCTAATAAGCATAAAAATAATATGAAAAAAAATATTTTGCCTATGGCATGCGCAATCAGTACTTCATTCCATATAGGATATAGTGCAACGGAATTTTTTCGGGATGCACTTAATTTATTTTTTGATATTTTTAACTTGGAGTAAAATTTGATTCTCAAATTGTGTAAAGGAAGTAACTTTTGTAACTAAAGAAAAATATTAAATTATCTTCTCCTGTTTTTGATAGTGAAAAAAATACCATTTTTCAGCATTGGAACATCTAGAAATAATAATAATAAAAAAACATTCCTTGGTCAATTTTACTATTTTTTGTCACTTCTGCCACAAAGTGAACTGGAAATTGTATTAAAGTTATATGTGCCGTTATTTTCATACTGAAAACTCAAGAACAGTTTCTCATATGTTATTCAAGACCAAACCAGTTTGAGAATTACAACACTTAAAATGCTTAAGTTTACACGGATAAATAATAGTTCAAAACAAATTTTGGCAATATTGCAAAAATCATCATATTTACGACAGGTACAGTGAAATGAAACATATTGTCAGACCATGAAGTCAAGTAGCGCTCAACAATTTAATGTCATATTTGAACAATGGTATAAGTAGTTAAATGATTTCTGCAGATAATTTTACATCTGAAATACATAAAGAATAAAAACAAGAAGTTTTACAGTGAAAACATTCTGTGTTGCAACTTATGTTTATAAGGTATCATGCATTTTCGTTGGTGTCCTTGAATTATTGTCGCAGTCTAATCCATCACCACTTTTCAATAGATTACTGAGTAAAATATAACATGTCAAAGTGTTCGCCCTTCATTGCATGTATAACTTTAGGCCTTGTTTACCACGTAAGTTACTGCTAGATCACTAAAACTCTATCATAACGTGTGTACTGTTGACAGAGTAGGAAGAAGTAAATCTAACATCTTAAAGCTTAAGGTTGGGTGGAAATATGGGCTGATGTAGGGCTAATTGAGCGAGACATTATTATACCATATTTTAAATAGAATATGACTGAAGTTAAGTTAATAACCGTGAAAATATATTCCATGCGGATTGATAATCTTTAACAGGAATGTCACCTTAGCTAAGCCATGGAAATGGGGGATAAACCAGTGTTATACCCGTAGTTATGAGACAAATACAATTGGTATAATGAAGTTACACTATATACTATACCTTTGAGTCAGCGGTAGATGTATCCCCGCCATGTCCTTTCACCGACTGAGCCCCGACCGCTGTCTCGTAGCATTAGTAGTATCCGGGTATCTGTTATTCATGACGATATTAAAGTGATATGGTCATACGCCCAATGATATTTCTATAGGAAACCGTAAATGATTCATTAGTTTAAAGCCTAAAGTACATGCATAGGTTAACAGACTAAGACACGCATGGGTCGTTTACCACTGAGTTTCATAACGTATTAAAGGCAGTTAATGCTTTTTGATGGAATTACTGACGCATGCTAAACAACATCTAGTCTTTATCTATTGAGGAAAAATAAGATTAAAATTGAAACTTTTGGAATGTTAACATATTCCAATAACCCCTAATGACATCACATTATCTCGACAAACGTATGCGATGACCATTTAAACATGACACCTTAAATAATCGTCAAAGTAGTATTCCATTATAATATGATAAACAAGGTATAAAACTAGAAAATTAATAATCCGGAATATTCAATTATCAGTGTCATAACCGGTAAGTTGACAACAACACACTACATAATAACCTCATAACTATAACCAATGAGCTCGTTGATAATGAAAAAGCACGACTTATATTATCATCTTCAGATTAAAAGCTATTATCATTAGTTCATATCAAGTAAAGGCGACATACATATGTACATTAAATTCCGTATTTCTGCAATACGTAAAACATTATGGTTTAAGATCTGTGTGTGATAAGAACTAAACTCGTGATTCCGGAATCCACACGTCCTACACAAAAATATCTTTAAAAATTAGATTAGTGGAGTTAGTTTTTTTTTGCATACATGTACATACAAAATGGTATTTAAGAAGTGAACAATGAAAACATACAATATACATGTATATATATTTCCGTTTTCTCTTTGCTATATGACCTTACCAACTGCGAAATCATTTACACTTGCGTAAACGCAGTGGCTGCCGCGCAAGAATACACACACTGGAACACTGGCTTCCGCAAGTAGTGTGAATGCGCATCCGATTTGTCCTATTCGGCTGAGCATTCACACTACTTGCAGAACCCAGTATTTTAAATTACATACTGCTTGTATGAATGTAATGTAAATCTTAAATTATGTATCAGCAAATAAAATATTGTATAAATGGGATGAAGAATGACAAGAAGCCTTAACGGTCACCTGAGTTCGTTAAGAATGAAACAAAGACATATAAACAGTAATGTACTTGCCCTTGAAGTCGGTCAATGATTTTATAAATTTGACTTTTTAATCTATGAATAGTATTTTCTTCCATCAAACCTTTGAACTCAATAGATTTTTTTTATACTTGTAAATCGTTTTGACCCTGTTTGGCCCTGACCCCCTGGTCCCCCAGGGAGTCAGCGAGGACTGATGTGAAAGTTAAAATACAATATCTCAGGCTAATAATTCTAATCAAGTTTGACTTATGTCCTATGAAAATTGAGCAAACAATGCTCATAAGTGTGTTTTTCCCTATATAAACTATAGTAACTTTCTCCCCAGGGGAAAACGTGAGACCCCAGGGTCATATAATTCACAGTTTTTGTAAAGAACCATAAGACCTTTCCATCTATGAAGAGTATTTGATTCTACCATTTCCAGATTTAAGAAGATTTTTTGAAGTTTTAGCCTATTTGCCCCTTTAAGCCCCGCCCCTCTGCCCCCAGGGGGTCGACCAGGACCAATATGGGTGTGATATTAAAATGCTATCTCTGGCTAATAATTATAACCAAGTTTGACTCATTTCCTATAAAAATTGAGCAAAAAATGCTCATAAATGTATTTTCCCTATATAAACTATAGTAAACTTGACCCCCTCCCCAAGGGTCATATAATTCACAACATTAGCTCACCTGGCCCAAAGGGCCGGTGAGCTTATGTCATGGCACGGCGTCCGTCCGTCGGTCAACATTTCCTTTAAATTGCTACTAGTCATAGAGTTCTACATGGATAGTAACTAAATTTGGCCAGAAATATCCTTGGGGGAAGGGGAACAGAACTTGTATATATTTTGGCTCTGACCCCCTGGGAGCAGGAGGGGCGGGGCCAAATAGAGAAATAAGAGGTAAATCCTAAAAATCGTTAATAGTCATAGAGTTCTACATGGATAGTAACTAAATTTGGCCAGAAATATCCTTGGGGGAAGGGGAACAGAACTTGTATAAATTTTGGCTCTGACCCCCGGGGCCAAATAGGGGAAATAGAGGTAAATTCTATAAATCGCTACTTGTCCTAGAGTTCTGCATCGATTGTAACCAAGTTTGGTCATAAACATCCTTGTGGGAAGGGGAAAAAACTTGTATAAATTTTGGCTCTGACCTCCTGGGGCAAGGAGGGGCGGGACCCAATAGGGGAATTAGATGTAAATACTATAAATCGCTACTCGTCCTACATGGATTGTTCCTAAATTTGGCCACAAATATCCTTAGGTGAACCGAACTTGTAGTAATTTTGGAACTGGCCTCATGGGGGCAGGAGGGGTGGGGCCAAATAGGGGAAATAGAGGTAAATCCTATAAATAGCTACTCATCCTAGAGTTCTGCATGGATTGTGACCAAATATGGCCACAAACATCCTTGGGGAAGGGGAACAGAACATGTATAAATGTTGGCTCAGACCTCCTTGGAGGGGCGAGGCCTAATAGGGGGAATTAGAGGTAAATATTCAAATTCCTTCAGAAAAGAAACAATGAACATGTATTCAGAACATTACTTGGCATTACAAACCAGGTGAGCGATACAGGCCCTCTGGGCCTCTTTTTGTAGAAGACCTTAATACTTTTCCATCTATGAAGAGTACATGACTACTATTTCTTGAATTTCAGAAGATTTTTAAAGTTTTAACCTATTTGACCTTTTTTGACCCCGCCTTGAAGGCCCCTGGGGGTCAGTCATGGAAAATTTGTTAATACGATTCAATGGCCATATTATACTGATAATTCTGACAATATTTGACTCATTCCTATTACAAATGACAACATAATCCTCAAAAATGTGTTTTCTCTATATAAACTATAGTAAATTTAACACCCTCCCCAGGGGGAAAAAGAGACCCCAGGGTCATAAAATATACCCATTTTGGCCCCTCCCAAAGCCCCCTGGGGTTGGGGACCATATAATTCACAATTTTTATTGGCCTTATGCCTAGAAGGTTTGTGCAAGATTTCATTGAAATTAGTTCAGCGGTTTTGGAGAAGTCGAAAATGTCATTTGTTAACGGACATACGAACTCTATTTTGTGTACTCTCTGAATTTGACAACATTTCCCGCCAAATTGAAGCCGGGATCAATCAATTGAACGTCTGTTCCAACAATCGTATAACATTGAAAAAATAGAGTTTTATTTTATTTGAAAACTTAATTTTTAATGAAATGGTCGGTCGAAATGTAAATATAAGGAATGATTGTTATTGTTAACTGCTGTGTTAACTGGATTTTTTTGTACAGATATTTCAACATGACGCGCTAACTATGTTCAAGACAACCACAGTAGCTCCGTTTGACCGAAACGTGGTGCGCCGTGGAATTTTGGCTATTTTTGTCTTTGTATTTTACACGTTTCGATCAAGCTCCGGTATGTTTTTAAAGGTCCGCCAAGGCTTACTAGGGTGATTGCTTGACGCCAGGCTATTTTAGAGCAAATGAAACAATGTTTATTGTCGAAAATTTCATTTAAAACAAAATTTAATTACACAATATGTTAAAAGAAAAGAAAATCGGAACTATATTTGGTATAAAAATAATAATTATATGTATTATTAATGTATTGTATATCAGTAAAGTAAAACAACTCCTATTCCAGAACTCCCCAATATAATTGCCAATGCCTTCCTTCTGCTCGAGACTTCTTCAATGAGTTCATTGAAATAATTTCCCCAGATGTCGAGACATATGAAACAATGTACTGTTCTTCCATCTGACCTAGACTTAAGCTATCATTGTTTGAGAGTTGAGAAAAAACAAACCCCTGACATATTTTCAGATATGTTTCTTTTTGAATAATTTTCTGTTGGACTTTAACAACTTCATTTTACTGACTCTTGCTATTAATGCACCAAATTATCGTGCAAGCGCATGCAGGGGCAATGTTGATTCTGTTGTTGAATATTAGTAGCTCACTATGGTGTTGCTCATTGTTGAACGCTAAACATTAACATCAAGATAAAGACTTGCAATAAAATCGTCACACAAGATTTCAAAAGTTAAATATAGCCAAAAAAGTTAAATATATTCAAGTGTTTCTACGCATATTTTTTTTTCTGTAATGGTTCTCACTTAATCAGCCTTTTTCAATAATAGCTTTGGTCTTATTTGATGGTTAGAATGTGTTTGATAATGATTATTTCTATTTATTATACAAATGATTACAAGAAATATCAAATAAGTACCAGGCCAACCTATGATATTCCATCATATATTGCTTGCGACGTAAGACCGTAAAAGAACGCAACATGCCGTATCACTTCGCGCTTTCAACCGCTACAGACCGTGATGTGTCTTGCCAGAACGCATCGAAATGGCTATCATCCACCTGGACAAAACGGCACAAAACTTGCAGCTAATCAGCACAACCGTGATAAAACGTTGAAAAACGCAACGGAACGTCACACAACTTTGTTACGGCGTCGTACGCGCTGTTATGATTTGTTACGTCAATCTCGTAGTATTATGTCCTGTGGCGTTTACCATCTGTACTGTGACTGCCGTGGCAAATTTTTTGACAGTTTAAAAAAGTCTGGCACGGCACCAACGGTAATCAAAGCCGCTCATGTTTGTCTATCACGTTCTTCTGCGTTATCTCACGTTCAATACATTTTATCCACGGTGGTGTCGTGGCCACCGAGAACAGTGTAGATGAAATATAACATGCATAACATGTCTTATTACATTTACATAATATATGTTAATAATAACAAGCAAATTCGTGGAATTTTCACCCCCCGCTTTCAGCTAGAAAATGATTTTTTTATAAATTCAAAGGGCCATAACTCTGCTAATTAAGATCTGCCAAAAGTAGCGATCGAACATGGCTAAGCCCTTAAGGCATTTAACTTTGTCATCAAGTTTTAACAGTTTTTACACAGAAACTGCAGAAAAATGACATTTGTTGTGAATTAAAGGGCCATAATACTGATAAATAACATCCGCTGAAAGAGTTGATCGAACCTGGTCAGGCACTTAAAGCATTCAACCTTGTTACCAAGTTTGAAGAAAATCAGTTGATATTTATTACAGTTATTGTATGTTGTTTTTATTTAAGCAAAGGGCCATAACTCCGCTAAATAAGGTCCGTTGAAAATCGCAATCGAAATTTACCGAGTCCTTAAGACATTTAACCTTGTTACTAAGTTTGAAGAAAATCGGTTTACATTTGTTACACTTATTGCACAGAAATGGCAGAAAATGACATTTTTAGTAATTCAAAGGGCCATAATTTCGCTAAATAAGGTCCATCGACAGTCGCGATCGAACTTGGCCCAGCCCTTAAGGCGTTTAACCTTGTCACCAAGTTTGAAGAAAATTGGTTTACATTTGTTACAGCTATTGCACGGAAACGGTGTTACAGACGGACAGACAGACAAACCCAAATTTATATCCCCCGTTTCGGAGAAATCGGGAGATAATATCTCATAATTCTAACTGTTCTGAAATCAGGGTGTTTTTTAAGTGTTCCAGCAAAATTAACATTTTGTAACTTACTATTTTTGAAGAAAAACAACTTTTTGTGTCCCTGTTCCCCCGATGCAAATATTCACTTGGAAGGTTTTTATCAATACAGTGTTTGTTCCTGTTGAAAACAAGCGTTCTGACGCCATTCGACTTTGCGAATTTAAACTCAACAAAAGAAGCTGAACTATATCAATAAACAATGTATTTTCAGCACTAATATTGACATTAGTCAGGCATTGAACTCTATACCAGCAGTTGCGATGGGAAAATACCACGATGCCAGTAAATAAATGTATAAATTCTCGATTTTAAATCCCAATTCTAAATTTGATGCTTTGATCCCGAGCATTCCAGTGACGTCTTTTTTGTAGGAGTGAATGAAACGTCAGTCAGTCCCGCCAAACACTGACGTCACAATCACCGGAATGACGTCGCTTATATATTTCCCACGGTAGTAAAAAGAAGTACATTCTCATTCGGTTAAGTGGTTCGGTGTGTCTCGCTTTGAGCGAAATCATATAAATAACCGACAGTTTGTTTTCGTTTTGAATGCCATCTGTGTGCATGATGAAAAAGGATAAACAGAATACACGGTCAGTAGTATAAAATGCAAATTTTATTTTGGTGTTGACACGGAAAGATGAGATGATATGGCGAAACCTCGTCGCACAAACGATACTCTAGCATCAATATTGATTACAGCAAAATAAACGTATGTAACGTTAGAAATATGCTTTTGTACTTTCATTATTCATGTAAACCAGTAATTAAAACAAATCATGTATTTCATCTAGACAAATAATTATTTGTAAATTCCATATACCGCCGGTGAAGGAGACGTTCTAGGCCTATCGCTACCAACGGTGCACTCGATCGTGGTCTTATGTAACTTTTATTTGATCCAGATATATCTGTCTTCAACAGTTATATTTATATGAATATATGGAAGGAACATAAGTTCAAGATAAAAACATCCCATTTCAACTACTATTCCGGGACCATAAAATATAATCTTGGTCACCTCAGCCCAAGCACGAGGGCACGCAAAGTATTCATCATGTTGCTATGTACGTTATGTCAAAATTATCGAAAAATGAATTACACATATCATATAAATATCGGTTAGCTTGTTAACTGTATGATATTTATAATTTGTTTGCTTAATTGTGAACATCCTATTAACAGACAGGGTCATGTAAAATTGGCCTCCCGTGTATGGGGTGTGTTGCGTGTATTTTAAGAGACTGCGGTATATTCGTATTGTCTTCATGTATAGTGACAACGGCAGACAATTTGTGTCTAACATAACTTTTTTGGAGATAGTTTTGTTCGATAAAATTCTTAATTATGGACAAAAGTACCAGTTGGTGATTACTTGTATTACTGACTGGCATATACTTGACATAAGATGATGATTTTATCCAGAACAAGAGTAAGACCTAACAATCTCGTTAATGAACTTTGCTAATGAAAAGGGTGGGTTAGAGTTATTTATAACTGAAAATGTGAATATGTAGTTACTCTATATTATAAGCTCAAAGTTTCTATTAATTCTGTGAAAAAATTGTTTTATAATCCTTTGGTTTATGGCGATTTGAGGCTGAAAGGTCGTTTGAGGAGAACTCCCATAATGCAGTACTTATGTATTTAAGGAATGATGGAAAGGGAGATGATTACAGTAATGATTTCGGTAATGAATAATTGATAGAAATAGTAGACTGCAACTTATACTTACACAATCAAACACAAATCAAGATAATGACATATAGTGTATAACATAATCAGTAAGTATAATGTGGCTGATAGACATGTGTGGTTTTTCCCAAATGTCGTTATAGAATTCCTGATACTTTTAACCCCTAGTTCTCCAATATCTTATTCCTTTATCATTGTTTCTATTTATGAACAAGAGTAAGCACAAAAGACAAGCTTGTCAACAAGCTTTGTTAAAAGAAAGAGTGGACAAGATGTTTTTTTGCTGATTTTGAGCAAGGTGGTTTGAGGAAGACTCCTCAAATGCAGTTTAATTGTATTTAGGGAATAATGTGAAAGGAATTTTTTTTAAGATTAAACAATAGAAATAATAGTTTGTTTGCTTGATTGAATTTACGTACTATTAACAGTCAAGATCGTGTAACATGTATGTAGCGAGAGGTTCGTGTTCTGGGAGACTGTGGTATGTTAATGTTGTCCTCTTGTATCGTGGAAAAAATCCACTATTAAAGGGCATGAGTTCCATATTACAAGAAGATCCACAGTTATATTGGCCACAAAATGTCTCCCTTTGTCAGTATAATGCGACTGAGTGGGGTGTGTTGCTTGGTTCTTGTTTGTTTGATTAATTAACGTCCTATTAACAGCTATGGTCATGTAAGGACGGCCTCCCATGTATGCGGTGTACTGCATGTATGTAGTGAGAGGTACGTGTTTTGGGAGACTGCGGTATATACGTATTGTTTCTTCTTGTATAGTTGAACTATTGTCCTTTTTATAATGCTATACCACTGAAGCATGCCGCCGAAGACACAAAGCAACACACCCCACCCGGTCACATTATACTGACAACGGGCGAACCAGTCGTCCCGATCCCTGTATGCTGAGCGCTAAGCAGGAGCAGAAACTACCACTTTTATAGACTATGGTGTGTCTCGGCCAGGGGACAGAACCCAGAGCCTTCATCACAGGGGCAAACGCTCAAGTCAAGGCCAAAAGTGAGGCGGTGCCAAGGGAGATATTAGGAAAGATAAAGTCAGTTAGGAAGAAGACAAAAGATAAGATCCTAAATTTAATCGAGCTCGTCAACGGGCTTTGTTAAAGGAAAGAGTGGGCAAACTTTTGTTGTTGTTGCTGTTTTGGTCTGAAAGGTGGTTTGAGGAGGACTCCCCAAACGCAGTTTTAATGTATTTAGGGAATGATGGAATGGGAAAAAACAATAGAAATAACAGATTTCAATATATATTTACATAATAGATTTTAAAAATACTTGTTCGATTAAATTAATGACCTATAAATAGTCAGTGTTGAGTAAGGACGGCTTCCTATGCATGCGGTGAATAGTGTGTATGATAGTTTTAACCTCTAGTCATCAAATATATGTTATTCCTTGATCATTACATTCCGCTTGTTTGTTTGATTATTTTAACGTCCTATTAACAGCCCGGGACATGTAAGGACGGCCTCCCATGTATGCAGTGTGTGTGTAAGAATACATGCGATGTGTAGAGTTTGTGAAGTGTGAGGTGTGTGTTTTGGGAGACTGCGGTATGTTCGTGTAGTGTCGTCTTGAAGAGTGGAACTATTGCCGTTTTCATTGTGTTATATCACTAAAGCATGCTGCCGAAGACACCACAGTTCCCAACAAATGAAAGCTTTTTGTGAGGACACAAATATCCAAAAGCAAATTCATGACAATGCTGCGGCACGGAGATGGAAAGCCCCTTTCAGACCCTGATAGTCCAAATACGACTAGAGTTGTGTGATAATCCTTTGATCTACACAGCCCCTTAACAGGACAGAATTTTACAATGATGAACTTTGTTTGAATAAACGTCCTATTATACAATGTATGGCATGTATGAAGTATGTGGTGCTTGTTTTGAGAGATTGCGGTATATTCGTGTTGTGGTTTCTTGTTTTGTGGAACTATTGCCATTTTATAGTCCTACGTGTCTCACTGAAGCAGATTTTACGTGAATTTACTGATGTCCGAAGACAAAAAGGCCCTTATAGATCTTAGTACTAGTATTACAAATGTGACTAGAGTTGTGTTATAATCCTTTGCTATGTTTGTTTCTATAATTAACGTCCTAATCACAGCCAGGTTCATATCAAACGTAGTGATAATAAGGATCTGTATTTTAATCAGATTGGTGTATGCGGTGTGTTGCGTAATTGGTGTGAGGGAAGGTTTTGGGAGACTGCGGTATATTCGTGTCTTATAGTAGAACTCTATCACTGATGCATGATGTGGAAGACACCAAACAACACACCCACCTGGTCACATTAAACTGCCAACGGGCAAACCAGTCGTCCCACTCCCACTTAATACTGGGTGCTAAGCAGAAATTACTTTTAAAGACTTTGACGTGTCTCAGCCAGTCTTCCTCACAGGGACGAGCGCTGTAGTAGAAGACAGTTTGGGAGAGAAGAAGATCAAATCCTAAATTTAGTCACCTATTACGATCATGCAATAGGGAAGCAGGTACAATTCTAACGCCCTACCTGCAGGTCAAGATATGTTATTTTTACTATTTTAGAAATACGTAGATATGCTATTTGACAGCGTATTTTTAAATAGTAACATTCACGCCAGAAACGAATTAAACAGTTTAAGGGAGAGGCTATAACACCAATTCTCCACTGCATTTATAACCGTTTAATGAACCGTATGTTGTGTTTGGCCGGGAGCGTTAAATATCCATTACAAAAGTGATTACTGCGACCAAGGCTCATTAAAAGACAATCTAGACTCGCACATCAATACCAATACCGTTCACGGCATCATGTATGAATTGGAGGACATACTTTGATTTGAATGGCGGCCACCATCGCGCCGAATAGATGATATAATTCGTTGAAATGATTAAAAGATAAATACATGTCAAATGAATTTCTGTACTAATGTATATTGCTCAACCACGGAATATCTTCGCTGTTAAAATCTGTTTATTTAAACATCTATTTGATATGGTTGACGCGCAATAGGTTACTAGTTTGAAAAGATTAGGGGCATGTGCATAGTAAATTTTCAAGTAATAATATAAATCTGGCCGGCCGATAATGGTAAGTAATTATGCACCAGTAAATTGCCCCATACCTGAACAAGTTTGTTCAAAAGACCTATATTTAATAAGAAGGACCACCTATTTAGTCAAATGGAAGGCCGAGTTATCGCTGAAGTCGTACGACAATTAATACTGTTCGTAAGATTATTTTTATCATGCTATAGTACAGCAAGTGTTTCGTTTATACAATATTTCATTAATTGGCAGAAGTGTACACGACATTTAAATTAAAATGATCAATTTACGGTGTAATATTGAAATTTAGCGATATCATCCATCATCGCCATAAGAGCAAATTATAAATTAAAATGATGCGAAATTGTTTTCTATTATAGAAATAATTATACGGTTACAAAATGTATGTAAATAGTAGTTATTGCGGGACGAATGGTATCAATGCAACAGTAGGAATCGGAAAATTAATTATGTCTCCTTGTTATGGTTAAGTACAAGGACTCTTGTTCTTTAGTCGGTATTTTTCTCGTAATCTCATGCATTATATCAATCTATGGTACGACAAAGTCCACTGCAATGTGAATAAAATATATAAATCGTTTTCAAATTAAAATAATGTGAAACTGTTTCTATTATAGAAATATCTATACGGTCACATAGTCTGTGTAAACAGTCATTATTACAGGACGAATAGTATCTTATAATCTTATACATTATATCAATCTATGTTTCGACAAAGTCTGCTGCAATCTGATTAAAATACAGATCCTGATCAAATTAAAATGATGCGAAACTATTTTCTATTATAGAACTATCTATACGGTCACATAGTCTTTGTAAACAGACATTTTACAGGATGAATGGTAACTTATAATCTTATACATTATATCAATCTATGGTTCTACTAGTTTGAATTTTGATACCATTTTCTAAAAAAAAAAAAACATCACTGATTATCTATGTCTTAGTTATACGTAATGTTGTTCATTAATAACAATTCTTGCAATATTCCGGAACAATTTTACGTAGGAAAGTCGCCACGGTTGTCTTCCGGTCTAGCCAACTTTTGGGATTTTAGGTGAGAAACAGGTTGGGTAAAAGCTGGCCAGGGTGGAATAGGTGTGTTTTACTAAAACAACACTAGTTCTGCTGTCACAACACTGACAGCACAGGTAAACATCAGGGAAAAACATATATATAGTAGATATTCATTAGATGTCGATATTTGGTTAAGAATGATAAAATTTTGGTTTATGATGGTTTCTAATAAAATAAATTATCAAGCCGTACATGTATGTATAAACGGATGTATTAACTTCACGAAACAGAACAAATGCTATTCAAATGGATCATTTTGATCTTGAATTTTTTATACCAGAAAATTTGTGTACCACATACTGTATTAACTTTTTAATTAAAGAACGAAGTTTGACAAAAAAAGTTAACAACAGTACCATACATTGTACCTCTTGTTACACCTTTAGTGTGTCTGTGTGAGATTTAGATCGAAACATTTATCATTATACAGAAATATTCCAATCTGTCAATTAACTAAGATTGAATTGAAACATAGGATTGAATCTTAATTTGGTCGATTTCATGGGGTGATGAATCGAGTTCCTCTTGAAACAAATTGAATATGAACTGCTCATTTCGTTTAATTTGTTTGAAGATGAACTCAATTCAGTCAGCACCCCATGAAATCTACCAAAGCAACACTCGCCAACATATTTCCCATGAACATCAAAAATTTCCATCAGAATATCACTGTTCAATTAAAGGTCCCTGTTTTCTCATTTATGCACACAATACATATCATATGGTATACCCAAAGTTTAATTGAATTTACAAAGAATAGGTAACGATTCATTTGATATGAAACAATTTCATATTAAAGTATATTTTCAAAACTAATCACAGCAGTTTCAATCTCAGAATACCAGAAGTTTAAGTGGGTTTTTTTTCAGTCGTAAAAGAGTCGAATAGAAAAAAGGAAAAGTGTTCCATCTCATATCAATTAAGATGTATAACCGCGTAGTTTAGCTACGCTGAAAGGTATTATAATATTACGTATCACCAGTATCTTGCGACGCGTCATTATTGCTGTATATGAATATACATGTATTATGTTTCCTCATTCAAATAAGTTGTAAAAAGAGAAAAAAAATAAGTACATTATGTGAATACAGTGCTGTGAACAGTAGAATCAAATCTTACAAAACAAATTAGGTAAGTGACTACTTTTAACTTGAACATAATTAATTTCCTGATTGTCACTCAGGTATGACCAAGGTGTGAAAACAGGAAAGTTGGCTAGACTGGAATGATGTTTACTTAAAAGGTTGGCTAGACCGGAATGAACCATCGCCACGTGCCAAAAAATGTCCAATTATAACAACTATACAACTTGACACGTATGTGTTGTCATAGCGACGGCTGCCCCAGATCATAGCCACGGGCGTTTACCTGTAGACTTTTGTCAAAATATACGCGTGTGCAGTCAGTTATATGGTACATTGGTTTTCGATAGAAGAACAAACTTTAGTACGGTTTTTGTGGTACGCATTATCCAAATTATCGAAGCTCCAATGTAGATCTGCTACATTAAACTCAGATGTTCGTGACGTTCCAAATAAACATTCATGATTTCAATTTTGATACAACTTTTCGTGCATATAGCAGCACAACTAAAGATTTTGATGATGAGTTTTATGTATATATATCCGTGAAATAATTTTAAATCGATTAGACGATGTATTCTGGTAAGTAATAATACAGCGTAAATAATAGCTAGGTACATGTTCATATTATAAAACATATATTTAAATAGTAATTAAATTATTTATGTCTCAAGGATTAATAAGTTGGTGTATCTGTATAGAAAAAAAATCACACTTATATTTGCTGATGCAATTTTGTAAAAAAAAAATGCAGAATTGTTTCGATTTGTATTTCTGGTGTGGACTACGATGAGAGATTATCTCTACTTATTTAAATGATCTAGTTTAAATGGTTTTAATAGTACATTTTGGTGTTTAACAACAATATGTATGGCAAAGATATTTTTAATCATCCATCATGTCATGCTTAATATTCCAGGATCAATCATTTCACTTCTTGTTACACGTACAATTGTATCAATCAAAGTGTGAAAACTCTTCATATCTTGGACCAGATGTTCAGGTACAATGTCTTTACAATATACGTGAGAGTTGCAATGACGTTGAGTCATTTGAACGACTGTCAATCAATCGTGGTAGGTATTTCCCTGTGCTAAGAGATATGTTTCTGCTAAGAGGTGTGACCCCCCTACCATTGTCTTGGTCACACCACGATCTACCAGGTTGTGATTTTCACAATTTATATTTCCGTAAGTTATACAACTAACTAGAGTATGCAGAGTCATTTCATTATATGTATTGTCCTGCGTATAAACATATGCTGAAAATAAGTTTTAAGAACAAGTCACTTGTTCGACATGCAGAAGAAACACATATAGTGCAGAATCTCTGGATATCAATTAAAAATAAATTGATAAATGTTATCCTTTTATTCACTACACACGTAACATGGATAAGAAGATTTCAAATATATCGGCAGATTAAGTCAATAAAAAGGTATCGCCCATCGCTGTCTCTCTTGTTCTCATTCGGACACTTAATTGTAGCTCAAATTAAAGCGCCGTTTAAATTAATCAAGAAAAAAACCCCGTAAAAATCGCATGGACTTATGCACATCTCAAGAAAAATCGTCTGGGCAAGGATTTATAAGTCTCATATAAATGTCCTTGGTCTGGGTAACGATACCGCTGTCGAAGAACCTCGTTCATGTTGACTCGCTTATGTTGTATACGGCACAGAAAATTATATATCGATATGTTATTCTGTTTAATTTTCTGACAATGATATCAAAACCGCATAAAAATCGGCCACTATACCGAGATACCGCCCTCAAAATTGTTCATTTGGGGGGAATAACCGAATGTGACGTCATTACGGCAGTGGGTTGTCTTGTAGTGTAGTATTTCTGACATGGGGCTATGATAATTTTCTACTATATATACACACGCACAGTTATACCTGATCCTCGGTCTGTTTAAACAGTAAGCTTCTTGCCCTGCAGGTAGGGCGTTAGAATTGTACCTGCTGCCCCTATTGCATGATCGTAAAAGCCGACTAAATTTAGGATCTTATCTTTTCTCTTCTTCCTGACTGACTTTATCTTTCCTAATGCCTTCCTTGGCACCGCCTCACTTTTGGCCTTGAGTTGAGCGTTCGCCCCTGTGAGGAAGGCTCTGGGTTCTGTCCCCTGGCCGAGACACACCAAAGTCTATAAAAGTGGTAGTTTCTGCTCCTGCTTAGCGTTCAGCATACAGGGAGTGGGACGACTGGTTCGCCCGTTGTCAGTATAATGTGACCGGGTGAGATGTGTTGCTTGGTGTCTTCGGCGGCATGCTTCAGTGATATAGCACTATAAAAGGGCAACAGTTCCACTATACAAGAAGACACAACACGAACATACCGCAGTCTCCCAGTACACTCACCTCGCACAACATACACGCAACACACCGCATACATGGGAGGCCGTCCTTACATGACCATAGCTGTTAATAGGACGTTAATTAATCAAACAAACAAACAAACAAAAAATCTTGACCAATTAGGATGATGATATGATTGTATGAATATATTACGAAGTATTGCAACTGAACTAATGCTAAAATACAAATGTACATAGTCCAAAGGGATCACCTTGCATACGTATTAGATGGTCACGGCTCGTAATCCTGATATCCATTTGAATATGTCATGTTTGAATAAAAAGTTACTAGGCCTATGAAATCCAATCACCCTCATAATGAAAATGTATTACGCAGTTCATTATACGTGATTTTCTTTCTTTTAAGCAAAGATTTATATAGTATATTAAACTATTCTAGAAATTAAGAGAAATATCATTTCTGATATTATGCATTACTTTTGATCAGGGTTTATCAGTTTTCACTTATCAATCCTTGCTTTTGAACGGGACTTGCTGAACAACACTGATAGTTTATATGATATTCACTTTATATCTTTCTATATGCCATTGTAAATAATATTACTGTTTCTAGTATAAAAATACATCAATCTGATTGAAAAATACATATACATAATACACTAAGTATATGTAATGTACAAATGGGGCCAAGACCTGTGCACAGTGTGAATTGAAATTACATGATGGTCAATTTGCTCACTCCCGTGGATAGTTTCACTTTGTAAGAAAATTTCGTAATCTGGCCCTGGCCCTCATGATGTTGACCATCGAAGTATACAGGTAGAGATTCCAACACAGCGTGACATCAACTAAGAAGTCGAAGAAGGATTTGGATGACACATATACATCTTTAGTCTCAGTCTTTTCTTCACACCCGTGCATGATCTGTTTTTCAAATTAATGAATGAATTTCAGCAAAATATGAACAAGTCATGTACAGTATGAAAGCTGAATGTTTTTGTCAGAAAAAATGGATCGATATATATCACTCCACTAAATGATACATACATGTATGTGTGTTATGACAGTTCTCAAAACTTGATATGTATAATTAAAGCCGCGAATTCACGATTGAATTAAATGACAAACAAGTATATAGTGTATGTACATGCATATCGGTAAATAAGCAATGCAATGAAATCTGCTCTCAAGACACATTGTCAGACATAATTACTTATATACAAAATGTTCGGTTTAGAATCATGCCATATATTATGAAAGCGTAACAATTATCAAGTGAGTTTAACTAGGAGACATCAGACTACCTGGGTCGGCCCGTCTTGGATAATATAATGAAGATCGTATCAGTCCTTATACTATAATATTCATGTATATGTGTAGTCACTGGGAATATTTCAATACTACCAAAGAAATAATAATAATCACTTTTGATTACAGAAAACATTTGACTTTTCCCTTCATTACCAAGATATGTAGCAGAAATATTAGTTCGTAACATATTTGCACAACGGTATGTTTACATGTATAATAAAATCATTGTTAGAGCTTGAAAATTTCCTCCGTCTGTATGTATACAAGATTGGTTAATTTTATTATCGGAAATAATAAGAAATAACACTTTCTGATGTTAAATTGGCCATATAGCAGCTAGTGTCGACGGGATGTACGGGTATTAAACTGCTATTTTGTTAATTTATTACCAAACATACATTTATCATAATGTATCCTTATTTGTATATGTATACAGTTTCACATCTCAATTTTTCTTTGTATCTCAAAATTGCGGAATAAAAGATATGATTGATGGATGTTGGTAAAAACACGACAGCGTATAATGTTATGTAATTTTTCTTCAACAGTTATGCATCATGATGATATTTTGATATTTTCTTCGATCTTCTTTGGTCATACGATATCTGAAACGTTTGGTTTGGTTTGGTTCTTTAATTAACGTCCTATTAACAGCTATGGTCATGTAAGGACGGCCTCCCATGTATGTGGTGTGTTGCGTGTATGTTGTGCGAGGTGCGTGTTTTGGGAGACTGCGGTATATTCATGTTGTGTCTTCTTGTATAGTGGAACTATTGCCCTTTTTATAGTGCTATATCACTGAAACATGCCGCCAAAGACACCAAGCAACACACCCCACCCGGTCACATTATACTGACAACGGGCGAACCAGTCGTCCCACTCCCCGTTTGCTGAGCGCTAAGCAGGAGCAGAAACTACCACTTTTATAGACTTTGGTGTGTCTCGGCCAGGGGACAGAACCCAGAGCCTTCCTCACAGGGACGAACGCTCAACGCAAGGCCAAAAGTGAGGCGGTGCCAAGGGAGGCATTTGGAAAGATTAAGTCGGTTAGGAAGAAGAGAAAAGATAAGATCCTAAATTTAGTCGCCTTTTACGATCATGCAATAGGGGCAGCAGGTACAATTCTAACGCCCTACCTGCAGGGCCAATATATCTGAAACGATAACTTTAGTAACACATATCACAAACGTAACTGCCAACAGAAGCATATATTTTGACAGAGGTCTCAGAGGTAGACAAATCACCCGTCGCCCCTACTCGCATGACTCATGTGGCTTAGCTTGAACTAATCGTGCATCCCTGGCTTCAATCAACACACCTCATCGGTAGAATGGAAATCACTCTACATGCAAAAAAATTAGTTTTTAATTTTCCTCTCAATATCTGTGTCTATGATCGCATTGAAAAAATGTAAACAACTGCCGTCGGCCATTCTCTCGCTTCGAGCTCCCCCTAATGCCGTCTAAGCGCCCCCTAAGTCAGAGGTACGCACCTCCTGCGCACCCCGATTCCGTTAACCTTCTCCATGGTGTCTACGGGTAAACGCCCGTGGCTATAATCTGGGCAGCTGTCGCTATGACTACACTCAGTCCAACACGACTGTCAAAATCGTACGGTAGTGGGTATATTGTACACATCGAAGCAGTTAATTAGATTTTTTTTCTGTAAATGGCGATATAAAATCGTCCGGAATATTACGGAAATTTTATTCATAAAAACAACATTCCGTCCCCCAAAAATGGAGTTCCGGATTAGGAATCTGAATAACTTTAACGCCACATATCGATAGTCCATACCAAAAATATTCTACAAAATATTTTTAAAAAGTGCATCAGCAAATATATGTGTGTAACATCATTCTATAATATGAACATGTACCTAGCTATTATGTATGGTGGATTATTACCTACCAGAATAAAACATTTTACGGATATAATGATAAATCAAGGACGTATATAAATAAAACTCGTCATCGAAATTTATAAATGAACGAAAAGTTGTATCTAAATTGAAAGCATAAATGTTCACAGACATGATGGCTATCGAAAACCAATGTACCATAACTGACTGCACACGCGTTCATTTTGTCAAAAGTCTACAGGTAAACGCCCGTGGCTATGATCTGGGGCAGCCGTCGCTATGACAACACATACGTGCAAGCTGTATAGTGGTTATCAAGGATTTATAAGTCATTTACTTTCTTGGTGGTTGTATTTGGACATTTTTTACGTAAAATTCGTCCGGAATATTGCAAGAGTTTTTATTAATGAACAACATTACGTATAACTTAAACGCCCGATACAGATCCTACTGACGGCTTCAGGATAATCTTCCGACGAGGATTTATTCAATAACAATAGTCACAAATCCACGAGGACAATGAATGTCCACAGATGATTTGTAAAGTTCCAGGCAATATGAATAAATCCACACAAAGTGTTGTAATAATCCACAGATAAAGTCACAATAGCTCTCCCAATAGAATCTTAAATGGCGCTGTACAATTCTTGATATGTCTAATTACAGGTCTCATTACAGTTCTGATTAGCCTTGGGCAGCTGGAATATATATAGCTAAACCCTAATTCAAGAATATTGGAGAACCCTCTACTTCTAGAAATATCTAACTAAAAACAGTAAACAAATAAATACACAGAATTTTCTGGAAATAAATCATTCTAGATCTCTACTTATAATCAACATGATTACAAACATATTTGTTTATACATGATAATAGTCTAGAAAGTTCTTTAACCTAAATTAATTATATGAACTTTATAGGAGTATCGATAATATAGCTATATAAGTTATCTCCCTTATCTAATAACTACATGTATTTAGTGTCGTATATAACACTATACGTACACAAGACCGGTCTTATGAATACGTAAGTCATGACAAATTAGTTATCGACCACAAACTATTTTTATTTAGACTTGGCTATAATCTAAGACATGTGCACGACGAAATAGACTATACTAGGTATTGACGGTAAGTTTAGATAAGGTCGTCGTAATGCGGCCGTCAAATATATTTACGACAGAGAAAATCAGTGATGTTTTTTTTGAAAATGGTGTCAAAATTCAAACTAGTAGAGACACTTTAAGACACAAGAGAAGGAAACTCCTTTGAATGATTAGACAGATCTAGTATGTGGTCCTTCAATATTCGACTCGGCTAGATAGACCGTCTCTATAATATTTGACGGATGTCACCAACATTAGTCCCGGTCGCTGGAAATTTGACCACCACTATAAAATTAGACTGAGATCATCAAAAGTCGACCCGGTCGCTTAAATTAGATCATTGCTGCAATATCAGACTGTGGTCACTGAAAAATAAACCATCACTGAAAATTAGACCAGGTCACTGAAAATTAGACCATAGCTGGAATATTAGACTGTGGTCACCAACATTAGACCCGGTCACTGAAAATTAGACCCATCACAGAAAATTAGACCCGGTCACTGAAAATTAAACCCATCACTGAAAATTAGACCGCTGCTGTAATATTAGACTGGGGTCATGGAAATTAGTACCATGGTGGTTATTTTTAAGCCAGTTTGCTCAGAATTAGACTTATTCTGATTATTAGGTCATTTTCTATCAATACAAGGCATATTTTGAAAATTAGGGCAATTTTTGAAAAAATTAAGCCTGCATGCTCTTCCATTGATACGTTCACATTTTTCACACCGTGTTTGGGAATTCGAT
Organism: Argopecten irradians irradians; assembly: GCA_004382745.1. Lineage (NCBI taxonomy): Eukaryota > Metazoa > Mollusca > Bivalvia > Pectinida > Pectinidae > Argopecten > Argopecten irradians. Next base: position 276,951 of record SAYR01000247.1, read on the forward strand.
TGGTATTGCCATTGATATTGATACGACGATAGTTTGATAATATTTCACAGATGAAAGCAAATATTAACTGCATGGAAACATCGTACAATGTAGCAAGTATTTTTGTATCCAGAGTAAAATACGAAACTTTGGGGCTAAACATGACTGCTTATACAAAACATAGCTGCCAAAAGGTTGATCATTGTTTCTCCAACTGATCGTGAACTACATATACGTTACGTTCACAAATAAACATTTGAAACTGTAGATGCCTTAAGTAGATGTTTACGGTAATGACTGTATTGACCTTGAGTTCGCCCCTGTGAGGAAGGCTCTTGGTTCTGTCCCCTGGCAGAGACACACGAAAGTTTATAATATTGGTAGTTTCTGCTCCTGCTTATCGCTCAGCAAACGGAGTGGGACGACTGGTTCGTCCGTTGTCCGTATGCGACCGGGTGGAATGTGTTGCTTGGTGTCTTCGGCGGCATGCTTTAGTGATATAGCACTATAAAAAGGGCAACATTTCTACTATACAAGAAGACACAACACGAACATACCGCAGTCTCCCAAAACACGCACCTCGCACTTCACCCCCACTACACACTGCACACATGGGAGGCCGACGATGTGCATCAGTGACGAATATTTTTGATGATTCATTTAAAAAACGACAACCGTATGAACACTTTGAACGAACGTCTTGACCATGCCGGTGTAACAGCCATTTCTTTTCTCAGGGGAAAGAATTGGCTTGTTGATTTCTTCCCGTGGAACAAACGGCTAGCTGATCCCCCCCGGGGAAAGAATAGGCTAGCTGATTCTTCCCCCTCTCGATTTTTTAAAGGGGGGGGGGGGGGGCTATTGGGCTAGTTGATTCTTTCCCCCTCTTGATTATCTTGATTATATCTAGGGGAAACTAATGGCTAGCAGATTCTTTCCTCCCTCTTGATATATTTTAGGGAGAAACTATCGGCTAGCTGATTCTTTCCTCCCTCTTGATATATTTTAGGAGAGAAACTATTGGCTAGCTGATTCTTTTTACCCTCTCGATATATTTTATGGGAGAAACTATTGGCTAGCTGATTCTTTCCTCCCTCTTGATATATTTAAGGGAAGAAACTATTGGCTAGCTGATTCTCCCCCCCCCCCCTCTTGATATATTTTAGGTGGGAACTATTGGCTACCAACAGATTCCATAATTAAAGACCAACGAAAGGAGTTAAACAACAAAGTTGTAGACTTCTTAACAGATGAACTTCAAATTGACCACAGAATTTCCTCTGCCTACCATCTACAAACAAATGGACAGCGAGAACGTGACAACAGAACGTTGACGGAAATGTTGAGTAAAGTCACAAATGAAAATGAGACCGATTGGGATAAGTTGCTTCAGAGTGCATTGTTTGCCAACAGAACAAACGTTCATTCATCTACAAAGTGTTCCCCCCTTACAGAAATAAATAGACAGGTAAGGGGAAAGAATAATCTAACATTAGCTAACCAATAGTTTCCCTTAAAAATAAATCAAGAGGGGGTAGATTCAGCGAGCCAATAGTTCCCCATAGAAATAGGTAAAGAAGACGGGAAAGAAAAGCTAGTCAATAGTCAATAGACCCCCCCCCCTTATAGAAATAATTAGATAGGGAAGGGGGTAATCATAAGCTAGATAATAGATCCCCCTAGAAATAAAGAAAAGGAAAGGTGAGGGGAAAACAGCCAGCCAATAGTTCCCCACATAGAAATAAATAGACAGGATAAGTGGGGAAATAATCAGCTCGTCAATAGTTCCTCCTAGAAATAAAGAGACAGGGAAGGGGGAAAGAATCAGCTGGTCAATAGTTTCTCCCTAGATATAAAGAGACAGGAAAGGGGGATCAGCTAACCAATAGTTCCCCACATAGAAATAAAAAAGGGAAACGGGGGAAAGAATAAGCTAGTCAATAGTTCCCCTATAGAAACAAGAGGCACAGAGGGCCTGTATCGCTCACCTGGTTTTTTGTTAGTAATTATCACAAGACTCTGACAAATAGAAAAATAAGCAAAGTTGACTCCAAAAGTTTAATTCTGAATCACAACTATACAATGATGCTATTGATACTATACAAATATGCTATCCAATTCATAGGTTCAGAGACAAAGTAATTTATATGAAAGTAGTAGCCTAATTGACCTTTTTGACCTCGCATCTATTACCGTCTAAGGCCCCGGGGGTCAGCCCTATCATTTGTACAATTTCAAATCCCAACCCTATAAGGATGCTACCATTGCATTATAAGTGCTCTACCATTCTTAGTTGCAGAGAAGAAGTCGTTTATATGGAAATAGCTAAATTAACCCCTTTTGACCCCACCCTTCAGGCCCCTGGGGGGTCAGCTCCATCATTTGCAAAATTTTGAATCCAAACACTATAAGGATGTAACCATTGCATTATGAGCGTAATTACATGATAAGTTGCAGAGAAAAAGTCTTTTATATGGAAATTGACCATTTTTGACCTCGCCCCTCAGGCCCCCGGGGGTCAGCCCTATCATTTACACAATTTGGAATCCCCACCTTATAAGGATGCTGCCATTGCATTATGGGTGCTATACCATGCTTAGTTTCAGAGAAGAAGTCGTTTATATGGAAATAGCCAAATTGGCCCCCAAGTGTAGTGTGTGTTTTGGGAGACTGTGGTTGTTCGTGATGTCTTCTTGTATAGTGCATCTAATGCCATTTTTAGCTTGTCTGGTCCTAAGGACCAAGGTGAGATTATGTGATACCGCAGCGTCTGGTGTCTGTCTGTCCGTCAATAATAAGACTTCTCAATAACCGCTGTCAGGAATTTAACAAAATTTGACTGGTACCATCCTTATCGACTGACTCCCGGGGGCCTGAGCCAAAAGGGGTCAAATTGGCTATTATAAACGACTTCTACTCCGAAACTAAGCATGGAATAACACCCATAATGCAATGGTGGCACCCTTATAGAGCGGGGGTTTATAATTGTCTGACCCCCGGAGGCCTCCAAATTGGCTTCTCTGAAATTAAGTATGGGATAGCACCAATAATTATTTTCTTGAATGCATACATATGATGTTTGACCTTATTTTTTATGAAAAACAACAAACCTAGGTTACATAGCACAGAAGCACGGTCGATATGGCAGTTCTGAGAGGTTTCGACTTCATTACTTGATATGCAGGAGAAACACAGTCAAGTCGAACCTATGCACGCTGTAAAGGTATGTCTTGAAATAACAAATGTGCAACTACTTACCTAAACTGTCACATTAATTGTTGAGATAAAAAATAGTATTTACAAAAAAATATAATTATTGAAATAAGCTGCACAGAGCATATGCCTTTGGCATGTTAAATTGAAACATTACCTGTATGCACTCCGAAATTTCTTGTACACAACAGTTCACTGTACCAAATACAGTGCTACCGTACCGTTCTAACCCTAGATTTTAACGCTCCAGTTGAAACTGGAATCAGTCAAAGTTGTTAATTACCAAAGCAAAGATTGATAATTCTTTTTCGATGTTGGTTGACAGTATACAAAGACTGCGTCATACAAATTGAAACAGCATATGATTTATCAACTGTTTATATTGTAGGTCGTAGCTGTGCACATTACTAAAATGGCCAATCAGGACGAGGATAGGCCGATGGTCAGAGCTAAGGAAAGGTATATGAATCGCTTCGTGAACTGTTGCCCTGACCAAATATTAAACACATATGTTAAAGAGGTAGGTAAGTAATGAGAGATTTAAGACATAATTTGTAAAAACCACTATTAGTAGTATTACCAGGATTTATAAAGTCAGTAACTTGAATTTACAAACTCACAAATCATCAAAGAACAGATATAATTACAATAAAAGTCATTAATTGTTGACATTTGTATTGAAAGAGTCGGAGAGATCTATTAAAGACAATGTTTTGTATTTTGTTCAAATGATACACATTTAGTAATTGCTTATGATAACAGTAATATGTAATAAAGGTAACAACAATTTAAAAGCTGCTTGGTGAAAAGCAACAAAAAATTATTATTGCATACTGGCTCCGTAGTAAATTTGATATTCTTTTATAGAAGAAAACCTCGAGACAGAGAAACAAGAAACGCAGAAGAGATCCATCAGAAGGGTAAGGTTTAAAATATTGATTAAATGTTATGATTTAAATGCCAATTACATTTCCGAAATCCCTTATTCGATAAAGCAAAACAAAAAGTAACTTTTATTTTTTAACTGGAGTAACTAGTACTACATACGCATTTCAAACAAATGTAAAATAGCAAAGATGAACCTATTATTTACCTAGTGTTGCCAGCGTTGATATGCAAAATTGTTTTGTGCTGTAATTCCATCATTGGTTTTTAATGGAGATAAACTTTTCCATGGACTGAATATGCTGTGCAGTGTTTTCATGTTAATCTAGCTGCAAGGAAATTTTAAGCAAGCTAATCCTAGGGTCAGATAAATAAAATATCTGAAGTGAATACGTAATGTGTTCATGTGTTTATAAAACCATTTAATTCTATGAATAAAATGTAATTTACATAGATTCTACTTAATTCAATTAATAATAACAATTTTTTCACATATATATTATACAGGTATATCAGTAAAAGCATGTGAAAGTAAACAGTTTTGAATTCTGCTTTCATATACCCTAAAGGCAAACTACACCTTGCTCCTTTCACTCAGACGATGAAAAGAAGATAGCAGACGATCGTCTTTCCAAGTTGAGGTCCCCCCAAATTTTGGCGACATTCCAGACACTGTTCACTAAAATTTGTGGGGAGATCAAGACACACACTTGACATCAGGATAGGATAAAACTAATACACACTTGACATCAGGTTAGGATAAAACTAATATCTATTTAAGAACTTTCCAAATATAACAAAACCAGTATTATATAATCACATGTTGATTATTTATATTGGATATCCGTCAGATTGATCATTTACCCTAATTTAAACCTTGCTATCGTTTAACGTGTGGCCACCTAGATTTAATATTTTTAAAAGCTACATTTCTGACCTATGATATATATACGTGTACAAAACCAGTCACTTTCATTCCATATTATGTTAGCTATGTGACAATCATGTTTAAAACTTTTAATGGATAAAAATATTCAGTCTTTATTGTCATGCAATGTTATGTACATGTTTGTGATTTCTCTTTATATACTTACAGCTGTACACGCGTGGAGACTTGCGCTATTGCCTTAGAGGATCGCTAGGAGAGGAGCAACGAGTTTCTCTCTGCAACTTCCTCAAGGGTTTGGAAACACTGTTCAAATCTCCTGTAGACATGGCAGACCTTGACAACATTGAGAAGAATGAGCACTTGGTACTATGCCAACTGGAAAGAGATTTTCCATTAGCTATATAGATATGTATATGATACTGTAAAACCACATTATTAAACTGTAAAGTATCATATTTATGTGACAGACTTTGGACATTCATGGTCATTGAGGACCAAGTTATAAACAAAGAATAGGTATTTGAAGTGTTGAAATTGTTTGCCAATTGCATTTTTAAAATATTGTATGGGTTAAGGTAAATTCTTTTTTTTTGTAAACAAAATATTTTGTTTTGGTAAACACTTAGCAGTGTTAGTCATACAAATTATAATGTTGCATTGTTCTAGATTTTAAACTATTGTAATTTCCTTTTACAGAGTTACGTCATGCATCTCCTGCATCACCTGCCAAAATACATCCGGCGTTTTGGATCACCATCAAACTTTTGGATGTTCCCTTATGAGAGATTCAATAAGATCCTCTCAGAAGCCATCACTAAAACTGAAAGTCCAGAGCTTAATGCTGTAAAGAAGATGGAGGTAAAAACATTGTATATTCTAGTGTCAATATTGAATTTAGAAAAAAGTAACAGAGAAACTGTTTTTAATTATTTTTACAATGAAGCCAATTATGTCTTTTTCCATGAGGTATTAAACTGTAAAATGTTTTTTCTTCTTTAAACCTTTACTCTTAAGATTTCAATCAAAGTATAAAACTGCCAAAGATTAATCTTTAGTTGGTACAAACCCGTTTTTGTTTTTTTATGTTTTTAAAGTATTTTGCCATAAAGGTCATTCCATTGATTATTCATTGTGATAGAGTAGCTTTTCAAGACAAAGCAAAAACCACGAAATACTTAATTTTACCACAGTGTTAACTGTATTAATGTCTGTTTTCATATTTACAGATGCAGTGGCTGTTGACCCTTCTTGAGAGCAGTGGATTGTTGGAGCCACTTCGCCCGGTGCCTAGGAATCATTACCAGAGCCTGAACTTTCTACATGCTTGTCAGTTTCAGCCGAAACCTGGCCAGGCCAACCAGCAAGAGGAAGAGGCACTCCTACAAGTATACAAGACATCACTGCTCGAAGACAACCACATCACTATGTTCCATTACGCCAGAAAGGCCGGTCCTTCATCGACCACCATGTACAGAGATGTTGTTTTGGAACAGCGTAACAGTGTATTTTGAGCCAGTGTGGTATCCTGCCAATTTCAACAGGACCTTGTAGGAATTATTCAGTACTTTTTTGCCACCAATTTCAACAAGACACAGATGAACTGGCGTTTATTAAATCGCTAGGGTAGCCGGAGATGTGTCAACAGTCCATGTGTTCGAATGTGATAAGGACAGAATTCCAGCCTCCACCTGTGATGTGGGTTTCACAGCTCTCCAAGCCCTTGATCCATGCATGGGAAGACGATCATTTTTGGTTGCCAACTATTTAGACATTTCAAGAAGTGATGGCTTTTCATTGGAATTACTGAAATCTTGAAAACTTTATAACATTATAATTTTGCAATGTGTACATAAACACTTACTGATTTAAAACTTTGTACTTGTTTTCGAGTAGGACGAGCCAAAGTCACCACATAATTCTCCTTTTTCCTATTTGAGCTATTGTAAACTTTCAGATGTGTTATCAATTTATGAATCTTTAAAATAAATTCAATTGAAATCTATCTGCAGCTTTATTTATATATCTGCCCCTTACCTGCAGTATGGCATTAGAATAGTACCTACTGTCCCCATTGCATGATCGTAAAAGGCGGCTAAATTGGGATTTTGATTAATTTTTGTACCATATGCAACTTAATTGTTTGTTTGATTAATTAACGTCCTACTAAGAGCCATGGTCATGTAAGGACGGCCTCCCATGTATGCGGTGTGTTGCGTGTATGTTGTGTGAGGTGCGTATTTTGGGAAACTGTGGAATATTCATGTTGTATCTTGACAACGGGCGAACCAATCGTCCCACTCCCCGTTTGCTGAGCGCTAAGCAGGAGCAGAAACTACCACTTTTACAGACTTTGGTGATTCTCGGCCAGGGGACAGAACCCAGAGCCTTCCTCACAGGGGCGAACGCTCAACGCAAGGCCAAAAGTGAGGCGGTAATCAAAGGTATTCGCATATGGATCATCAAAACCATTACCACTTTTGGGAACATTTGAAGCTACCATTAACGAAAGATGGGATTATTCTTTGTTGTGAAAGGACAACACGGAAACTTGCTCAGCTACGAAACATCACTCAAACTATAGCTTATTCTCATTATTGCGGATGCGACTCCTAAATCGAAATGTGATTAACTTTGTGACCATTATTTATCCATTTCAACGGAATTGGAAAATGAAAGGATGTAAAAATCAAAGTTACACATCAAAACCGATGTTTAATCAGTCAGCCAACCGCACGGTCGAATTTCCTTACTTGTGAGGAAACCAGTAGAAAAAAAAATAAAACGGTTGAAAGTTTAGAATATCATTGCAACAAGAGGCCCCACAATTTGTTTAATTTTGAATCCCAACCATATAATGATGCTATAAATACCATACAAATATGCTATCCAATACATAGTTTCAGAGAGGTAATTTAATTTAATCTCAAAGTAATTAATTTATATGAAAATAGTAGCCTAATTGACCTTTTTGACCCCGCACCAAAGGCCCCTGGGGGTCAGCCCTATCATTTGTACAATTTCAAATTCCCACCCTATAAGGATGCTACCATTGCATCATTGCATTATGAGTGCTCTCTCATGCTTAGTTGCAGAGAAGAAGTCGATTATATGGTTACAGCCAAATTGATCCCTTTTGACCCCACCCTTCAGCCCCTGGGGGGCAGTCCTATCACGTGTACAATTTTGAATCCCCACCCTATAAGTATGCTACCGTTGCATTATTGGTTCTATCCCTTGCTTAGTTTCTGAGAAGTCATCATTTATATGGAAATAGCCAAATTAACCCCTTTTGGCCCAGGCCCCTCGGGGGTAAGCCCATCATTTGTGTCATTTTCAGTTAGTAGCCCATAAGGATGCTATCAGTCAAATTTTGATGAAATCCGACCAACGGTTATGGAAAAGAAGTCGATTGTTGACGGACGGACAGACGACGGGTGGCACGGTAGGCATAAGCTCACCATGGTCCTTGGGACCAAGTGAGCTAAAAAACAGTGATATTAAACTTCCGCGGCTAATAGAATTTGAAACAGTAGATTTGAAATCCAATATGGATAGTTTGAGTTATTCGTGTAGGGAAAGGCGTAATAATCCTTTGGCTCATTGGAAAGCAATTATTGCTTTATTAATATTATGCATGAAAATATTAATGTAATTTAGGAAAGTAAATATGTTAGAATAACTGTATACATTTGTAAACAGACATTTAAATATATCATAAATTGGTATGTTTTGGCGTCGGGAAAATTTGGTGTTTTGTATCTAAATAGGGAGGTTAAATTTTGGTGAGTTTGAATTTGGCGTTTCTCTGTGCCATGTATTTTTTTCTCTCTTTTTTTTTTAGCTCACCTGCCCGACGATTCAGTTGAAAACCGACGAAGGATGGTCGCCGGCAATCGTCAAAGGTGTTGATAAGACACCACGGTCATATCTGGTAAAAAACGCCACGCGGGAAAGTATTCCGTCGCAATCGTAAATTTCGGAAGTCTAACGTCAGCATCACGCTGCAAGTCTCTAATGACTCTAAAGCGTATTTGGAAACCAACACTCCCAATTGTGTCTAAAAATCCGAACATTGACTCTAACACTCCGGAATGTCAGTTCGAATCTGATGATCAATGCAGTGAACCACCAGCACCGGCACCCCAAGGACCTCCCACCAGGACGACTAGATCTGGAAGGGTTATCCACACACCAAAGCACCTGGATGGCTATGATCTTGCTAACTGACTGACAGTGTTAAGAAAAAGTGTTTTCTTTTTTTTCGTTACAGTTAGAATTGTGTTTAAAGGGTTCTTAAAGTGTTCAAATGTTCCTTAAATGGTTCACAAATGTATTAAGTAATTGCATTTATGGTTAAATGTTTAATTACAGACTGAAGTGCTAAAAAGGGAGATGTAACATATTGACTTGTATTTTTAAGCGCCTAAGCGGCCCTGTCATTGTTTGTGTTCATAAGCGACTCCTGCGTAAATGCAATAAATCAGTTATGTGACAGCCATCTTGAGAGAGAGTTATTCTTCCAACGTTACAACCATGTCTGTCCTCATCGTGGGGAGTTGACACGTTAAATGTTTTGAACCATATGTGTATCGGAATAGCCTTTCCAATTTCCATATAGACGGATGTCCATCTGTGAAATTTCGTGGCATCAGCGGAGGTCAAGTGACAGAGCAGGAACATTTACTTTGTTTTGGTACGAGATAGATCAATCTCGCCCCAGTCATATACCATTTAAGGGGGAATGATATGATATGGACTCGGATGCCTTACCCAAAGAAATTATTCTCCAGCTGCTATCTTTTTAACAATGTGTCAGAACCAATTTGCTATAAAACAATAACTGTGCTACAACTTTAACCCCAGCTGAACACCAGACCAATTCCAGTCTCGGACTATGTATTCCAAGTGAGGACAGCAAAACAAGTATTAAAAGAACAAACATATGATCTGCCTCATTTCAATATTGGAATCTCAAGGGGATGAAAGAGCAGATACCCTGGGTGCAGACGGTGTCCATTTTTCGGACCATGGCCACTGGAAGTATTTTAAGAACCTTAGAGCAGCTATTTTGAAGCATTTGAACAGTTAGATTACATGTAACTACATGTCTGTGTAGGCTCAGATACTGAAAATATATATTCCAAAATGGAGAATTTACTTTCAGTGAATTACAGTCTATTTTTGTTTTAAATTATATGAAGGGATTTTCATTTTACCACTGTTAGTAATCATATCATACAGAATATTGATTATATACGGGTTTCAGTGTTCAGTACCATGCATTATATTAAAGATGCTCCTTTGCTGAGAAATGGTATTTTTTCACTATCAAAACAGGAGCAGACGATTTAGTATTTTTCTTCAGTTACAAAAGTTACTTACTTTACACCATTACCGCCATTGAAAAGTTCGAGCTTCTAATTTTACTTCAAGTTAAAAATATGAAAAATAATTAATTGCATCCCGAAAAAAATCCGTGGCACTATATCCTATATAGAATGAAGTACTGATTGCACATGCGCCAAAGGCAAGACAAATTATTTTATATTATTTTTTGTGTTAATTAGACATATAAATACACGAATAAATACCAATTATTGTTCAAATGATGAATGTCATTTATGCACTGTCGGCGGTGGAGCATCTTTAAAATCAGTACAGACATACAGAAATAATGAGCACTAGTACTGAGTATATATGTATACTTAATTTCTACCTGGAATTGTGTATTTTCGGCGTTAATGCCAATGGTGACACACTTATATATATTGCATTACAATGTATTATCGTAAATTTTCTCTGTGAGATTTGCAAATATAGTACCTGCAGTAGTATACACTCCTTCAAATCACTGGTAAGTGGTTTTGATAAAGTGTGAGAATGTATATTTTCATGATCACCACGACATCTCTCATGTGTAGTACGGGTTATACCCAATAGTGTCTCATTTCAGGGCATGTCTATATTTTTCAAGTACTGATTTTTTACTGTATGCTATATTTATCTTTTCAATTTTATGTTTGATATTTTTTTTCACTATGCTTAATGACAACCCTGTTTGACAGAGTATTGATTATTTTAAATTCAAGGGTTGTTTATACATTAACACAAGTATGCAGGGTTCAGGCAATAGCTGATGAGTCTGGTGATTCTGCAGCTATTGCCTATGACAAGGCATATTTGTTGAAGCTATTTCATTTCAAAGTATTTTCTAAAATGATGATCTGTGCCAGAGCTTCCCAAACCTTTAGAAATCCTTCGAGTGTTTCCCATTTCCATTGCCAGTTGTGAAAGGGGTTTTTCAGCGATGAAGCGCGTGAAATCAGATTGGAGAAGCTAACTTGCACCTGAAATGCTAAGGAAACTTATGTTTATTGTGATTCAGGGGCCAACAGTAGATGAGATAAACACAGCAAGAGTTATGGACAGGTGGTGGTCCTCTGGAAGGGCAGAGGCCTGGCTTTAACCCTAATGACATTATGTAATCTTCGTGCTACATGACATTTCAGAAGTACTTTTTAATAATTTGTTTGTAAGTCGCATGTTTTGACGGGTTTTACAAAAAACAGACACATGATTACATGACTAAACTTTATTTCATTCAAGATCTCCTCTTGCACATTTGTTATTTTATCACATACCTGTTGAATCTGGTTATAGTAATACAAGCAAATTTCAGACCATGAAATACATTGTTTTGTATTGCACATGTACAATACGGAATGTTGTATTCACCTACTAGCCGGAACTACTTTTTAGGGGAATTCCCTTGTATTGCATTGGTTTATTTTGGGAAGAAAAAAAGTTTGCTACTTAATAAATTGTAAATTTTATTTTTGTACTTTATTTAAAATATAAATTAATAAAAATAATGTTGTGGACATAGAATACTTCTGGGTAGAATTTAAATTTGAAATATTAAAAGGAGGATGTTGGCAGCAAATAACAACAAGTTGTCGTCTGCTTACACCTTGTTATCAGAGCCGGTATTGGCTTTGTTTATAATGGCATTTGTTGGGGATTTCGACATTTTACATGATTTACTGATGGATCCAGAGACAGATGATGAATCAAGCATTCCTCAAGTTGAAGGTAACGAAACATCGAAGTCTGGAAATGATATTAGATCTAGTTCATCATCCTCAACCATCGCGTCTTGTGCTCCCCCTCCTCCTGACCCCACCCCCGATACCCATGGCCATGTTTCATCTGATTTAGACGACGCCGATGACCTTATTCCATCCAATATTTACACTTCCGGTGTCTCAGATCTGAGAAATTACATCATGAGTAAAAGAAATGAAAACACTGTTAAGTAAACTGAGGGATGCATTAAAAGATTCAAAGACTGGATCCAAGCTCCTCCTAGGTCCGACCCCAGGGAAGTTCTTCAGATTCTGCCATTTGAACTAGATACATACATTGGTGGGTTTTTGCTGTCCCTTCAGAAGAATGATGGTTCTAATTATGAGCCTGATACTCTTACCAGCTTTCACAGGGGTATCGACCGCTATCTGAGAGAAAATGGTTATAGTTTCAACATTTTAACCTCAGATTTATTTGCCACGAGTCGTCAGGTACTTCAGTCTCGGCGTAAAGAGTTGAAACAGAAAGGACATGGGAATCGTCCCAATAAAGCTCAGCCTGTCTCAGACAACGAGGAGGAAATGTTGTGGGAATGTGGTCAGCTGGGTCATGACAACCCACATGCTTTGCTAAACACCGTCTGGTTCAATAACACTAAACTTTTGGGGTTTAGGGGGTGTGATGAAAACAGACAATTAAAATGGGGAGATATAGAATTGAAGCACGATGAAACTGGATCATAATACCTGGAATTTAACGAAAGAACAACAAAAACAAGAGGGGTAAACAGTACTCACATGAGATCGTTTAATCCGAAACAGTTTGGAAATCCTGAAAATAAATCGCGATGTCCGATCGAGGCCTACAAACTGTACGCAAAGCATCGACCTCAGGCGATGAATACACCGGAATCTCCATTTTACGTTGCTGTTAATCAAAACAACAGTGGTCAGAAGTGGTTCAAAAATCAACCCGTCGGAAGAAACAAACTGTGTGTAATGATGAAAACAATGGCAAGTAATGCTGGTTTAACTGGTAAGAAAACAAACCAATCCTTGAGAAAGACTCTGTGTACAAAACTCCTTCATTCAGGTGTTGCTCCTACAACAATTATGTCCAGTGTAGCTTCCAGTGTAACTTCCACAGTATCACACAGGCCTATGACCATGACGGAAACACGACACAGGAAGAGTTTACCAGATGTCACCACGTGTTGTGAGAAAGACGTAAGCCTACACAATCTTGCGACGGGAATGTTTTCTGGTGCAAATATCAGTGGTGGAACTTTCAATATCTCATTCCAAATATCATCCCAGTCAAAAAATACAACATCTCATAACACTTCACCTCCTCGCAAGTACAAACGTATAGCTCAGCTACCGGACTCCGATTCTGACTGAAGTTAAGCCGTGGGAAATTTTGAGTGTGTGACCGATGTCGGTGACGTCACGATCAGACCATGATATCGCGAGTTGGGAGAATTTACTATGTTATTGTGTTTTTTTTATCTTATTTTACAAGTAATTGTTGTCAATCTTAACGAGAAATTGTCATATATAAAAATCAAAACCTGTATCTTACTTGTTGAGTTATAATTTCCTGACTCAATTCGAAAAACGAGATAGTTTGCAAAATCTACACTTTGTAGCATTTTCTCTCCTCTCTCTGACAAGCAAGGCAGTGACTTGTACCGAAACTGGTTCAGACCGGTTTTTGAAAGACGAAGCGAACTGAACATTTGGATTTTTGTTAATCATCCCAAAGTCAATAAAACGATCTACATCAAATAGGGAAGGTATGTGATAAAAGCAAGACCACACACTTGTGTTTTTCTAACGAATCAGAAAGCACTCATTTATTGCGCGAACGTATATATTCACTCGTGCACTCCGCGCACTCGTGAATATATTCGTCCGCACAATAAACTCGTGCTTTCTGATTCGTTAGAAAAACACAAGTGTGTGGTCTTGCATATGTATCATAATCGATGTCATTGCCATTGAAAACTAAGGCAATTTACGGCCAAACTACATGGCAGGTCGATGTCATTGCCATTGAAAACTAAGGCAATTTACGGCCAAACTACAAGGCAGGTATTAGTATTTGGATTAAGTGTAGGTTGTATTTTAAACAGTTTATTTTGTTTCGGTAGAATACCTTTGTTGCCAATGGTGTTTAATGGCTGGCTGAATCTTTACTTGTTTGTTTGAGTTTTACGGCCTATCGACAACTAAGGTCATTTCGGGCCAAACTACAGGGCAGGCATTAGTACCAGGATATAAACAAGGACTCTATCTAAAAGATAAGAAAAAGGCAAGCAAAAACTAATACAAAATTGTAAATATTCATTTAATAATAAGAGTTACATAGGTTAAAATAATTTTGGCTAAAAAAACATTAGAAAACTCATGCAGAATGTTGACGAAACGATGAGTGTTGCGTTGATATGAATATAAGATGAGATGAGAAAACGTTCAAATTTTGTTAAAAATCCCGATCTCTTTGAAATAATTGAAAATACGATTATGTCTCACGGCATGAAACAAAGTGTACATGTCGGAGACATCATAGTACTTATATGTGCTTGTATGTGTTTAAAATCAATACAATGCAATGAAACATGCTCCACTGTGAGAGGAGAATCGCATGCATGACATGTAGGAGGATCCTCCCCTCTCAATAGATAGGGATGTGTAAAATATGTGTGTCCAATTCGGAGCCAAGAGAGAACAACTTCCTCTCTGCGGTCTCTCTGACTGGACAGATTAGGATTAAGTGTTGTTGAATTTGTTTCGGTAGACCACCTTTGTTGCCAATGGTGTCTAATGGCTGACTGAATGTAAGGTTTGATGTCGGTGTAAGGTAAGAAATATATATTCATACATATGCGGGAAAAGCATCAGGAGCAGAAATTGATACAGGAATGCTGAAAGCATCTTTGTACACAGACATTGAAGAACAGCTTGACGACTGCGATTGTGTGTCCTTAAACATATTGCAAGAAGAATAGAATTCCAAAGATGATGACTATCAAGTTAATCCAATGCATAGTCCGCAGTACCCAGCTTTGGAGTACAGCGGTATAAGTAGCCTGGAAAAAAATGGATGAAGATCTAGATGACATCTGAAGAAATCGAACATCGCCAGACGAAGTATGGCTTAGCGACGTAGGTGATGATGACTTTGTGTCTGACCCATCTTTTGCTGGAGCCAGTAACGTGTTCGTGGATAGCACTACAACACACACCATACTGCTATACATGACCAACTATCACCAACTTTACTGAAGGGATACATTCATTGATTATTCAGAGGGTCTTTAACCAGAACATAAAGACTTCCCGGGGCTAGTGAGGGAGACGTTAGAGGAGATTCCTCGACACTTTGAAAATATAGAGACGCGGCAGTACCAGCAGTATAATATGTGATGAACAATTCTTTTATGTAGATTGATATATACTGTATGTGTGATGGCCTTTCGTTTTACGTGGATTGATATACTGTAGGTGCGATGGACTTTCCTTTTATGTGGATTTATATATACTGTAGGTGCGATGGACTTTCCTTTTATGTGGATTGATATATACTGTAGGTGCGATGGACTTTCCTTTTATGTGGATTGATATATACTGTAGGTGTGATGAACTTTCCTTTTACGTGGATTGATAGATTCTATTTGGATTGATAATTTATGTAGACGTACATATGAGAGTTGATTGTATGACATTTTATAATAAAAATCCCATTATGCTACAAGTCCAATATCCAGTCGCTAGACCTCTTAGTTATTTAGAAGTTGCTTACACAATTTAGCGAATTTAATCCCAATGACCTTGAATGAAGGTCCATGTCATTTACTTTAACAAACTAGGTAGCCCTTCATTCCCATTCTCGGCCCCCATCGGCTGTCAAGCTATCACTATACCAATCTTTGGGTCATCATTCGATATTTTCTGGATTACATGCGCAGGGCGTCATTCCGAGCTGACCAATCAGAGCCATTGACACAAAAAAATCCCCGAAAAGTTTAACAGGGAGGCGCTTTATTTGTTTACATGAAAACGCAGTACAATCAATCACTGTCCTAAAAAGTCTTTTGTCATTTGCCTCCAAGGCATCATATCGTAAGTGTGGCAATGTTTTTGACCAGTTCCAGTCTGTATTTCGGCTGACAGAACATTATCGAAGGAAGGCTATATGTATGTCACGCATGTGTTTACAAATGTAAACGCGTGGTTAAAATTGAGCAAGGCATTGACACATTGTGTGAAAAATTGGAAAGTACATGGAGTTCGTGCATCCAGGACTTAATAATTGTTTGAAATTTGAGATTACAATGAACCACCGTCAAACGTCCATGTGTCAAACGAAAATTGAAGCTGACACCGAAGTCGTCGTCGAAACAAGCAAAATTAAAATCATCACCTTGACAGATTCGATTGCCAACTGTTGTTGAGCAATCACCAATTTATGTGTCACGGTACAAAAATAGTAATTTTTATATTTCAAACATTTGTTCAGATACAAATGTATTTCAGTATAAATTGTATTTCAAATATAGGAGATTATTATAGTTGGTTTGTATTAAGGATTTTGGAGCTAAGACTAGATAATTGGATTTGAATAGTGTTCATTAGTTCGAGTTGACCAGTGACCAGTCTTGGCATGTTAAGGGAGTCGACAGGTGACCAGCCCCTAAGCTGGCTCAGCCAGTCTAATTGTAATTAGTAAAATAAACATGTCCATTTAATTTGGGTTCTATTGTACAATGTTGACCATAGGCATTTACTGTAAGGGCATATTAGAATATCACTGTAATGCAAGATTTTTAGGGTAACTCCGCCCACCAATTAATTGTATAGCCAATCAAAGTCTAACTTTCTATCTTTAGTAATTAATTGTAACATGGGGGATAATGATATGGAGTGTGTAAGTTAGTTAGAGAAAGAGTGTGGACCCGAGAGCAAGTGGTGTGCTGGCCTGTGCACAGGACCAATGGACAATATAGACAAATTTATAGTTCAGGCCAGCATCCCAATATATAACGGGTGTTAGAATGACAAGAATGGAAAATAAATACTGAAGAGGAAATCAACTGTGTTTTGTTAATCATCAACAAATCAAATGAACAGTTCACCAAGTGCGTAGACCAAAAGGGAGGTTTCAGAAGGGTGTGGCTTATGCGATACAACGCTAATTCCCCAAACTAAATAGCCACATCCTGATGGACCTCCGAATCACAGAATTGGGGAAAATACCCAAAACCCCAGCAAAACACTTGGTGACATATGTACCTGCATCATCACAAACAGACTTCAAAGCAGATGACAATTACCCTGACAAGAAACTGGAGAGGAATTCCCAGTCTTCCCACTCTCTGTATGGTGAGCGCTAAAAAGGATCAGAAACTACCACTTCTATAGACTTTGGTGTGTCTCGGCCAGGGGGACAGAACCCAGAGCCTTTCACACAGGGGCGAACGCTCAACTCAGGGCCAATAGTTATGCGATGTCTAGGGAGGGGTGGCATTACGAAAGATTTAATAGGGGCAGCAGGTACAATTCTAACACCCAACCTGCAGGGTAGTGGTTGGTTTAGAAGAGGTGTCCATACTGTATGGAATCGACTGATAAAAGAAGCAAATATAGCTACGAGATGGTCATTTTAAAAACATCCGGTGACAAAGAGGAACATGAATTCACTTTTTTTATGACGATTTAAAGAAAATTGGAGACCTTTCACCTGTAGAACAGATGAAAAATGACAAGACTTTATGGACAATTATTGCATGACTTCAATTATGTATTTATGCAAGTTTGGGATACAGCTGTTCTGCTTGGTTTACTTTTAGTGTGTTGAATTTGTTAACAGTGTAGGTCTTCAACCTTTCTACAGCCAGAAGTAAATGTAAGTCGTAAATTAGGTCTTCAACCTTTCTACAGCCAGAAGTAAATGTAAGTCGTAAATTGGTTGTCTGAGGTCTTGATGATTGCTGGGAGTCAGAGAAAGAGGTCTGGAGTTTAAAGGACTACTAGTAACCAGTCAGTTACCGGTTTGCGACCAACTTTCAACTACAAGTTATTGTTGGGTGTAGAAAGATTGCCGACCAATCTTCCTTTTATGTGACCTGTACTTTAGGAATATAGAATTTAAAGTTTGTTGGTAAAGATTTGAAGTTGTAGATAAATGTGATTTTAAAATTTTGTTTCATGATATCAATTTGTAGACCAATGATTTTTTGTTTGAATAATTAACGTCCTATTAACAACTATGGTCATGTAAGGACGGTCTCTCATGTTTGCTGTGTGTTCTGTGTAAATATAGGGAGTGGGACGACTGCTTCGCCCGTTGTCAGTATAATGTGACCAGATGGGGCGTGTTACTTGGGGTCTACTGCAGCATGCTTCAGTGATATAGCTTTTGTTTGTTTGTTTCATTTATTAACGTCCTATTAACAGCTGTGGTCATGAAAGGACGGCCTCCCATGTATGTGGTGGCTTACGTGTATGTTGTGAGAGGTGCGTGTTTTGGGAGACTGCAGTATATTCACGTTGTGTCTTGTATTGTGGAACTATTGCTTGTTTTTATAGTTCTATACCACTGAAGCATGCCGCCGAAGACACCAAGCAACACATCCACCCGGTCACATTATACTGACCTAAGCGAAATTATATAGTTTCGCTGTCCTTGGTGCATGTTCCAACACTCTATCTGGAATCAGTAAAAACGACACCTGATATGGAAACATCAAGACTCCACAACAGCCGTTGGAGCTGGCGTCATCAGGGCAAATCATAGGTTTGTGCCACCAGAACACTTTACCATTCCGTAAAGGCTGTATCACCTGAGGCAGCAGAATAACAGGAAAAGGCTGCGGAGGAGAAGACGAGTGCCTCCTCAGTCGGCCACGACCGGAAGTTTGGCATGCAACACCATAGTTACCAGGGACCAGGAGGTCATTGTTGACTACAACGGAAATGAGGTCATTCAGGACAATCCAAAATGGCATCCAGATTCATCAGAGCCGCGCATATACGTTTTGACAGGTGTTGACTTTGAGTCTGCAGACATATGATATACAATGTAATTCGAGAACATTGAAATATCTGTTTTATTGCTTCATTCCAAATCATGGTGTATTGTTATTGTGTTAGTTAACAATGTTTGTGTTACAAGTTGTAAATCCATTAATTAAGAGTTATTATCGTTATACTTTTATAAGATGCTCAATATACTATATATATAGTACATTTGTGCACATTAAAAAGGAACCTACTGGGCAAGCATCGCAATATGAAAATATTGTTTTTGTCTGAAGGAATTTGAATATTTACCTCTAATTCCGCTATTGGGCCCCACTCTTTCTGCTCCAGGGGGTCAAAGCTGAAATATATACGAATTCTGTTTACCCCCAAGGATGTTTAGTATGATGTTGCTTCATTGTAAGTCTCACAATGCCACAGATTTGCAGCATTTTGTGATTTATTTCAAAATTATAACTTTTTCTCATTTCTTGTTGGATATTATTTTGGAAATAGGTAATAAAACCTATAGATTCTTCCATTTAGAACTATGTAAACCAAACCTGGGCTTGAAAACACTTCTGTAATTTTGATTGCAATTATCTGAAAATAGATTTGCTTTTTTTCAGAAATAACAAGGAGATATCTTTTGTAATTTTCATCCCTTATTTTATCGTTTAAAGAGTTGCAATCATGCACCCCAGTAAAGAAGACTGTGACAATTCCATTGCCACCAACAACCCCATCAAGAGTCTTCTCACAGAAAACTGCAGCATCATCTACTCTCTCTTCTCCACCACTGGTTCCCTTTCATGAAGGTAAAAATAAATTTTAAAATGCAATGTTTTCATTTTTTTCCACTTTAAATCCAAAACGATGTTTATGGTATTGGTACACATTACAGAATTCTGATCACTGTGAAATATAGTTTCATATATACATTTGTGAACACGTATTTCATGAAGAATAAAAATATTTTTGTGACTTTCAACTTTTTTGATGTATTTCAAAATTATAACTTTTTCTCATTTCCTGTTGGATATTATTTTGAAAATAGATAATCAAACATATAGACTGTTTAGAATTATGTAAAACAAACTTGGGCTTGAAAACATTTCTGTAATTTGGATTGAAATTATCTGAAAATAAGTTTCGCTTAAGAGAAGAGTCTTCGCCTACGTCAATGCCGACATCTACCACACACAATACACACTCGAGTTCTAAACCGTTTTCCCGCTGTGTAACTATCGATCCAGACGCCTGTTTGGATAGCGCACTCCATGCAGAGTATGATGATGCATTCAACCCTTCTATCTCCAAGTACAATGGCGCGAGTGGGCCCATAGAGGCTGTTGTTAAAATGGGGCATCCCCCCAAACAAACCCTCCCTCCTCAACGCAAGGGACGTTTACCACAATACAACCGGCGCCAGTAAATATATAGCGCTTTAATTGTATTCCGGATATATTTTACCGGTGCCGTATCCGTTTGTAACGTTTTACGTCACCCTCTCTCTTTCCGCCCGTTTTTCTCAAGTACACAACGTGTGTGTAACTGTGGCTTCCTTTTGTTACTTACTGGCGTGGTGGCAGCGGATTTAGGACTACACGCCTAACAGAAGAGTTATAGGTATCAATGGTATAATTATTGACAATTAGGCCACATCGTAGTGACATTTCTACGGGTAATTACACATCGTTTGTTGTTATTTTTTCACCGTGAATAGAGCACTGCAACAAAAATGAACACTCACCGTGCACCGAAACAGTGGTGCCTCAGTAAAACAGAGACAGTCAACTCGTTTGAGAACTGGCGGCAGAACATTTTATATACTTTGTCATTGGATGCAAACTTTGCTCCATTCCTGAGTGATGGTGTGAGATGGGAAAAAAAGTCTAGGGCAGCACCTCATAGGGGGTTCACCAATGATGCCCACCCGATACTAGAAAATCAACGTCGAACGCGCGAGCAAAAGGTTGCTCATCTAGAGCTTATGCTAGGCCAAATAGCAAATTATTGCCCAGTGATATCGCGAAACACACTCATTAAAAACTCCACGTCTATGGACTTTATTTGGCAGCAAATAAGATCACATTTTGGCTTTCAATCAACCGGGGCCCATCTCATAGACTTTTGTGATATAAAGTTGGAACCAAACGAGCGACCGGAAGATCTGTATCAACGCCTTATGGCATTCTCTGAGGACAATCTCCTTCGTAGAGATCTTGGCATTTTACATCACGGCGAGCAGTTACAGGAGGACGAGGAAATGACTCCGTCGTTAGAAAACTTTATCGTTCTCACATGGTTGCGCCTCATACAACCTGATCTGCCAAAATTGGTAAAGCAGCGTTACGGCACGGAATTACGTACACGTACATTAGCATCCATAAAACCTGAGATATCCCAAGCGTTGGATTCCCTCCGTGAGGAGCTACAGTCAACTGAGGAAGCCTGTGCCATGAGGGCATACATGCTAAAGCCGAAACGCGATCAACACCCCCCGTCGAAGGCAAAACCAGTGTGCCCACTGTGTAAGGAAGCTGGAAGACCAGACAATCATTTCCTTAGTAAGTGTTCTTACCTTCCCTTCGATGATAGGCGGTTCATTGCCAAGGCTCGTCAAGTTGCAGATTGCGAGGAAACCGAAGACCCTGGCAACGCCCCGTGTAATTCCACCCTGCTGATCAGTGATAGTAGTATGTCAATCGCGTGGCAATTCGGCAATCCCCGTACCTCGACGTTTTCTATGGACATCATACTGCCCGGCTTACCATCGATAGCGGTGCTACAGGGAACATGATGCGACTTTCGTGTGCTCAGCGGCTAGGTGTGAAAATTGCCTGTAGTTCCCACTCTGTCAGTCAAGCGGATGGTTTGTCGCAGTTAAAAGTGGTCGGCGAGACACGCTTATCATTCTCACATGAAGGACATGATCTTTACTACGAAGGCATCGTAGTGGAAAACCTTGACTCTGACGTCTTAGCGGATATACCGTTAATGAAAAAAAAGACGTTTCCGTCCGACCGGCCAAACAACAAATCCTCATTGGCGGCTCGTTAGTGTGTTCGTATGGCTCGACCGGTACACCAGCTGATGGATTTGCCGTAAGACGTGCGCATGTTCTCCGATCATCAGCAAAGTCCGTAATTTGGCCTGGTGAATTTGTTGAACTTGATCTCCCTGACGATCTAGTTAATTATGAAGGAGAAGTCTCAGTCGAACCTCATGTCGCGTCAGAGTCGTGGCCGTTCCCATCTCTTGTGTCTAGTGTCGCAGGTAAAATTCGAGTCCCGAATCTCACCAGTGAACCACAATCTATTGAAAGGAACGAACATGTTTGCAAGGTGCGATCTACATTCATATCCGCAAAACCGGACAGTCAGCCTGCTAAAATTCTGAAACTCATAAAGTCGCATGCACAAACAAACAAATCATAAAGTCGCATGCTAAAACTAGACACTCGGAGCACGTTAAACTCGACCCCGATGGTATCATGACCGCAGATATGAAAAGAAAATTTCGTGACGTGTTGACGGAATTTGACGAGGTGTTTAACCCCAGCTTCCATGGATATAATGGTGCAGTCGGTCCTCTACAAGGTAAAGTCAATATGGGTCTGGTCCAGCCCCCACAGCGAAAAGGGCGCGTGCCGCAGTACTCCAAAAATCAGTTGGATGAACTTCAGTCTAAATTCGACGAATTGGGGGAAATAGGTGTCTTTCCTCGACCGGAGGATGTTGGTGTGTCCGTTGAGTACGTGAACCCGTCATTCCTAGTTAAACAAGAGGCCCAGAGGGCCTGTATCGCTCACCTGGTTTGTAATGCCAAGTAATGTTCTGAATACAGGTTCATTGTTTCTTTTCTGAAGGAATTTTAATATCAACCTCTAAATCCCCTATTGGGCCCCACCCCTCCCGCCCCCAGGGGGTCAGAGCCAAAATTTATACAAGTTCTGTTCCCCTTCTTCCAAGGATGTTTATGGCCAAATTTGGTCACAATCCAAACAAAACTCTAGGACAAGAAGTGATTTATAGGATTTACCTCTATTTCCCCTATTGGGCCCCACCCGTCCTGCCCTCGGGGGGCCAGAGTCAAAATTTATACGAGTTCTGTTCCCCTTCCCCCAAGGATGTTTGTGGCCAAATTTGGTTACAATCCATGCAGAACTCTATGACTAGTAGCGATTTAAAGGATTTACCTCTATTTCCCCTATTGGGCCCCGCCCCTCCTGCCCCCGGGGGGTCAGAGCCAAAATTTATACAAGTTCTGTTCCCCTTCCCCAAAGGATGTTTGTGGCCAAATTTGGTTACATTCCATTCAGAACTCTATGACTAGTAGCGATTTAAAGGATTTACCTCTATTTCCCCTATTGGGCCCCGCCCCTCCTGCCCCCGGGGGACCAGAGCCAAAATTTATACAATTTCTGTTCCCCTTCCCCAAAGGATGTTTGTGGCCAAATTTGGTTACATTCCATTCAGAACTCTATGACTAGTAGCGATTTAAAGGATTTATCTCTATTTCCCCTATTGGGCCCCGCCCCTCTTGCCCCTGGGGGATTAGAGCCAAAATTTATACAAGTTCTGTTCCCATTCCCCCAAGGATGTTTGTGGCTAATTTTGGTTACAATCCATGCAGAACTCTAGGACAAGTAGCGATTTATAGGAAATGTTGACGGACGGACGGACGACGCGCCATGACATAAGCTCACCGGCTCTTCGGGCCAGGTGAGCTAAAAACCAAGCGGTGGTTTTCGCCTTGTAACCGCGTTCGCCGATGTTGGACGCTACAGCAAGCCCCAACCATCTCTGATGCCAGATGTTGATTCCACTCTACGACATATTGCTCAATGGTCTTACATCATCGTGACAGACCTGACGAAGGCATTTTACCAAATTCCACTTGCAAAAGAGTCAATGAAATACTGTGGGGTCGTTACCCCGTTCAAGGGTGTAAGAGTTTACACGCGAACTGCTATGGGCATGCACGGTTCCGAGACCGCTCTCGAGGAGTTAACATGTCGCGTACTAGGTCACCTGGTACAGAAAGGCGTCGTCGCCAAAGTCGCTGACGACCTGTACTGTGGAGGAAACTCAGTCGATTAGCTACTCTCAAACTGGAAGGCCGTGTTACAGGCCCTACACAACTCCGGATTGCGTTTATCCGCAACAAAAACCATCATAGCTCCACAACAGACAGTGATTCTAGGCTGGGTGTGGCGCTTGGGAACCCTTCAGGCTAGCCCACACCGCATCGCTACACTTTCAACATGTCCTATACCATCGACTGTCAACAGTCTCCGGTCATTCATTGGAGCATTCAAAGTACTAGCACGTGTCATTCAGAACTGTTCGACGATCTTGTCTCCTCTTGATGACATGGTTGCCGGTCGCGAATCAAAGGAAACTATGCATTGGTCTGATGAACAATTGACGTCTTTCGAGAAAGCTCAAAAGTCCCTCAACAACGCACGCTCCATCACATTGCCCCGCGCTACTGATCAACTGTGGATAGTAACCGATGGTGCTGTTCGTAGTCCTGGAATCGGCGCCACGCTGTATGTTACTCGCAACAACAAGGCTCGTCTGGCTGGATACTTCAGCGCTAAGCTCCACAAAAATCAGATAAATTGGCTTCCGTACGAGATTGAAGCTCTTTCTATCGTGACAGCGCTGAAGCATTTCAGCCCGTATCTGATTCAGTCATCGTTACAACTGTGCGTACTCACTGACAGTAAGCCCTGCGTGCAGGCATTCGAGAAGCTTTGCAGAGGTGAGTTCTCTGCTAGCCCACGAGTGACATCATTCCTGTCTACGGCAAGTCGCTTTCAGGTGTCTGTTCGTCATGTTGCTGGCTGTGCGATTCTCCCATCTGACTTCGCGAGTCGTAACGCTCCACCATGTGCTGAACCCACCTGTCAGATTTGTACGTTTGTCAGCCAAGAAATGGACTCTGTTGTTCGATCGATCAGCACAAGTGACATTCTCGAAGGTAACGCCAGGTTGCCTTTCACAAGTCGGTCTGCGTGGTTAGGATTACAGTCCGATTGCTCTGATCTTCGTCGCACGTGCGCTCATCTTCGACAAGGTACGCGACCGTCAAAGAAAATCACCAACGCCCGTGATGTGAAGCGCTACCTAAACGTCTCGTCACTATCAGCCGATGGTCTCGTAGACGATAAACGAACGATCCCGTTGTCACATTCGTCTGAGCTTATAGTAGTCCCTAGACAGGTCTTGGACGGTCTTCTGACTTCTCTCCATGTTAAACTCGACCATCCTACATGTCACCAGTTGAAGACGATCGTACACAGATATTTCTATGCTCTTGACATGGATGCTGCAATCCAACGTGTCAGTGACAATTGTCATTGTTGTGCATCTCTGAAACATGCTCCAACCTTCGTGCAGACTCAAACTTCCAGCGTTCCTCCGGTAACTGTAGGTAGCTAGTTTGCAGCTGACGTTATAAAACATAGACAGCTCATTCTTGTAGTGCGCGAATGCGTAATGTCGTATACAGAAGCCATGCTACTTGAAGACGAAAGTCGCGATACCCTCCGCGATGGACTTATTCGCTCGTGCATTAACCTTCGTCCAATGGACGGCCCGTATGCCGTCGTGTGTACTGACTGTGAGCTTCGGTAGAGCTAGGAAACGCCAAGAACTGCAACAAAAATCCCGTCGCAGAACGTGCTGTTCAGGAATTGGAAGAAGAGATACTCCGACAGGACTCGTCATCACGATCGGTACCTCCCCTGTCGCTATCCTTAGCAATCAACCGTTTGAATTCGCGTATACGAAAGAGCGGTTTATCATCCAGAGAAATGCTAACACAACGGGACCAATTCCATAATAACCAAATACCCATTAACGATGAATCTCTGATAGCGCAACAGCATCAACGGCGACAACTCGACCACTCGTATAGTGAAAAGTCTAAAGCACCTTCAGGGCGACATCCCGTCAGTCCGGATATACATGTCGGCGACCTTGTATATTTATACAGTGATAGAAACAAGTCGTCTGGCCGTGACCGATACCTCGTAACGCACGTGGATACAATGTGGTGTAACATTAAAAAATTTGTGGGAAATCAACTTCGCGCTGCATCTTATCGCGTCAAACGTTCTGACTTATATCGTGTGTCTACCACTGCTGATGAACGCATTAGGTCTCCCATGGATTCACTTGCACTTGTTGATATCGATGATAATTCTGATACCGACGCATCGCCGGCCAACTCGCCACCGCAACCTCCAGACATACCTAACGTTATATCTGTTCCTCCAGCTCGCGATACGACTCCAATACTTTCTCCTGCTGTTGATGATGTTCCTACCTCAGATAGTAATCAGCTAGCATCAGACACGTTTGAATCGGACTCTCTAACCAATGATTCCTTTGACTTTGGTAATGATGGTGATGATCCGACTCCTTCGATGGAACCTCCAAGGCGTTCTTCTAGACCATCTGTGACCCCTCGGTACCTCAGTGACTATATGTTCGGTATTAGTTAATGAGTTTCTCTGTTAACATTTCATGTATTATTATAGTTATTAGTTTCTAGTCAAGTTCAAAGAGAACGTTATGTTTACAGTAATTGAGCACTTCTAATAGCTTTGTAATGTATACCTAGTGATGTTACATTGTATGTACTGATATTTGAGAGACTGTTAAATCTGATCAGTCAAGTGAATTTAAAGTTTTCTAAGAACTGGAACTTTGTTTTCAAAAAGAAATCAAAGTACTGAAAGTACTAAATGGCTCGGTCTCAATGATTGGAGGATATATTTCTAAAGTCAACATTTTTTTGGACAATAAGAAATAAAGTTTGCTAGTGTTCCTTCCAGTTTGGACTTTTGAGGATTCCTTGGACACCAAGGTGTTAAATAAGAAACATATACTAAACTCTTAGGAGCCCATTCTAATATTTCCTTTGGTGTTATATGCCAAATGACTTTATAGCATCTTTAACCTTTTCCTTGTTAATTTGATGTCAATTAAAATATCCATTCTGAATTGCTATTCTCATTAAGTTCCTGGGACCAAAGTATCAGTTAACAAGTATTGTTTTGCAGCAGACACAGACAAGAGGCATATTTTTCTATGCCAAAATGTCTTAAATATGAATATGTCAGTCCTCAAGAAGACTTATCAATATAGTCATACCATTTCTGAATAAACTGGTCAATTGGTCTACTTTTAACAAGTTTTTGTAATTAGTCTTTTGTAAAACAGCAAGTTGATTGATATATCCAAACATGATTTAAACTAGCTCTGATAAAATATCTTAAACATCTTACAGCCATTTAAACAAGAGCTGTCGGAGAACAGCAAAGCTCGCCTATTCAGAAGAAGTTGTTGTTCAAGTATTTACTATTTAAACATCGAAATATGACAAATTAACAGACTAAAAAAAAACCTAAAGGGCCCCAAATTGGTTGTACTATCACGTTCAGCATCCATACACATTAGGAAAATAAAATCATAAACATTTATGATGACTTAAGCTTAAACAATATACAAAATAGAAACTTGCTCAAAAACTTTAACGTGAAATATGACAAATTAACAGACTCAAAAAACCCCTAAAGGGCCCAAAATTGGTTGTATTATCACGTTCAGCATCCATACACATTTGGAAAATAAAATCAGAAACATTTATGATGACTTAAGCTTAAACAATTGACGAAACAGAAGCTTGCTCAAAAACGTGAAATGGGACGCCAACGCCGACGCCGGGGTGACAACATTAGCTCCCCCTATTCTTCGAATAGGCGAGCTAAAAACGTCTGGTCTATTTTCATGTTAAGTATACATTATGCCAAAAAGTAATCATTCTACATTTTATTCCAATATCAATTGGGTATCTTGTTAGCTCGCCATAAACCATGAATTGTTTTATACACTTTTTTAACTTGAGGAAATTACAAATGATTTTTTCTACAATATTTGTGTTTTCAAATCCCCATACTTCTGATGAGTATAATAAATCTGGCATTACAAGTGACTAAAATATTTTCAGTTTAAAATCAAGAGGAAAACTTAAAAATAGTAGACACTGATTTAATTGTTTGTTCAGCAGTTTTTTCCTTTTCTTTAAAAACGCTACCATTAATGTTAAAAAATATACATAGATATGTATACCCTTCTTATCAAAATAATTCTATATCCCATAACGTAAACTGGTGTTGTTGTGCCAATTTACGTTTTGAGAATATTACAACTTTTATCTTTCTGATATATTAGATTATAATTTCCATGTAATGCAATAATGTAATGCAATATTATTCAAATCCGTTTAACACTGTTGTAGAACAGTGTCATCGCCATATAAAATGATAAAAGTTTGGGATACATTTCAATATTATCTGTAAATAATTTGTCAATAGTTGTCAGACAATTAACATTCTTTTTCCGCCAGATAAGATTCCAAGTCATCAAGGTATATTGATAATAGGAAAGGAGATATAAATAAGGTACCATACTGTGCATGTATATGTTCAATGTAAATTAACAATGTAAGCTGATCTTGCAGAATTGCCTTACAGCGTTATAATAAATGCAGTTGTCTCATTGCATTGGATATTATTGATTTAAGGCAGTTCATGTGGCGACCGAAAAATCACCATTTTCAGAGTGATCAGAGAAGATTGATAGTCAAGGAGGGAAAACATAAGACAACCTGTGTTATGCAAATTAATATCTAATTTATTTTGAATAAAGTATGCCGAAGATGATGATTAGTGTATTATTAACAATAATCTTAATATGTTTTCTAAAAATATTAACAACTAATGTCATATTGTGTTATAAATTTAATGTTTTAATTATTCTTTTTATTTCAAGCATGTAGATGTCATAGAAAATAAACAAATACCAAGTATATGCATATTAAAGTAAAATTCACAATACAATGTGTATTGTATATATGGAATGAAGATGATGATGGTAATTATTTGGATCAAAAATGTTTACAACATTAAATGTATTATATATATGGAATTTGAATATGATGATAGTAATTATTTTCATATCAAAAACTATTACAGTATTAAGCTACCACAGTTGAAAATGATTTCTTTCATTTTGTTCACACATTTTTTCTCCTGGACTGGTTCTAATTGAAATGATACTTGCATGTAGACATTCTGTAAAACATAAGAAAACAATAAATGTATTAACAGAGTAATTACCGAAAAGGCTAATATCATATAATTAAACTTTTTTTTATAAATAGCAATACCAGTTTAGAGTAAATATTATTGAAATTTATTTTCTGTTGTTCTTTAGTCCTCCTGTTCTTTGGAGTTTTGTCCTTCATAAATTGATTGTAATACAGCAGTTGTCATATAATGTATCTGATAATGTGCATACAGAAGTATAAGTATATGCATATGCATGTGTGCATGGGCACGGTGATAAGTTTATTTTGCCGAGTAAAAAGTTCAAAGAACTAGTACTGTTCATACTCAAAGATGTAATCGCACTAAAAACAGTGATCGTGTAGGCTTTTGTGTGATTGCATTTGTAAGGGGTGTATCTCTGAACGCCAACATTTTGGATTTAGCTGTAGGGGTAGTTTGTTGTCCCTGCAGGTAGAGCGTTAGAATTGTGCCTGCTGCCCCTATTGCATGATCGTAAAAGGCGACTAAATTTAGGATCTTATCTTTTCCTTCTTCCTAACTAACTTTATCTTTCCTAATGCCTCCCTTGGCACCGCCTCACTTTTGGCCTTGAGTTGAGCATTCGCCCCTGTGAGGAAGGCTCTGGGTTCTGTCCCCTGGCCGAGACACACCAAAGTCTATAAAAGTGGTAGTTTCTGCTCCTGATTAACGCTCAGCATACAGGGAGTGGGACGACTGGTTCGCCCGTTGTCAGTATAATGTGACCGGGTGGGGTGTGTTGCTTGGTGTCTTCGACGGCATGCTTCAGTGAAATAGCACTATAAAAAGGGCAAAAGTTCCACTATACAAGAAAACACTACATGAATATACCGCAGTCTCCCAAAACATGCACCTCGTACAACATACACGCAACACACATCATACATGGGAGGCCGTCCTTACATGACCATAGCTGTTAATAGGACGTTAAAATAATCAAACAAACAAACAAAGGGTAGTTTGTTGTGACAGTGGTTATAGTCTTTTTCCTAAAGGCAGACCCAAAGCCACAGGTAAATTCACCTGTAAAAGTTACCTGTGTTGATACTTATCTAAGTGTATATTGATTATTTTTCATTTCAATAAGTGTTCATATTTAATATTAGATACATATATACATAATTTATGTTTCTGTTAATATCTATGAAAATATAACAATAGAATCTATGAATGAAATTAAATTAAATTCACAATGATTTTATTTCAAGAATTTTAAAGATTTCCTTGATATATCTAAAATCTCTGGTATAAATCTCATTAGATTTCAATAGATTGATACTAAAATCAAGCAAAATTCTTTGAAACTTATTTCACATGGAAGTGACTTTACCATTCAGTAATATCAAAGAAAAAATCCGAAAAGGAATTATCCAGTTTCAACTTAGTGTAACACTAATTTGATTAAAAGTTTGAAATAATATAAGCCTTTTGCCTGTTGAAAAGTGATATATTTCCACAAGGTCTTCCATATATGTCTGTTAAGTGACCTTATATACATATATAGTACATGTACATGTAACATCTGCGTTAATAACCTACCAAAGAGTAAGTGAATTTATGTCAAATATGATTTCCAAATTTTACTTGTACTTGACTGACCTTTTTAAGTTAACAGAACATACAATATATTTTGAAAGTTGCATTAGGATGCATCATTTATCATAATTATATAATTTTTCCTGCTTTCTTATCCTAAGATGGTATTTCTAGATCAGCGTGATGTTACATTATAATGTAAATGTACATGTACATTTGTATATCATTATAGCAAAAGAGCACCCAATAATTAAACTGTTGTCCGTTAACAGCGCAGTAAAATTATATATTTTTGTGCATGTTAGAAATAACATAAATTTCTTTCATATGGTTGAATTTCGGTCAAACATTGTTACTAGATACAAATTGGTATATGTACTATAATCTTTAAACAGAAAAAATAAGAAAACTGTTAATTCGGTATTCTGAGCACTAAAAGTTAGCAACATTTTGAGAATTACAAGACCTTCAACATATGGACTTGAAATAATTTTGCCAGTATTGCAACATTAACATCTATAATGTGTATTAAAATGAATATGGTTAAGACCCTAAGTAACAGTCTTCAATCTCATTTCATTAAAAGAGTGTGATTCGCTAAGGTAAACCCCTATCTCCATTCTTCTTTAGGACCTTTAAAGAAAAGTTATAATATAGTGATATGACTGTCTTTTCTATTATGGTGTTCTTATGAAGCCACCCTTTCTGATTTGTAAGTAGTTACTTCCTTTAATGCTTATTGGTAATCTTAGCCAGCGCGAGAATGGCCCATCTGAAAATGGATTACCCACATGTAATCTGGTCAATTAAGTTTACCTCGTGTTTAAACATCATAAATCTTCATCATGTACTGATAGCTTAACATTGGTTATTTGATAAGTGATGGCATGTCTCCTGTAGGGTGTTTGGATATTAGTAATTAATGTTATGAATTGGTGATATTCGACTGCTGTCACTGATAAAACAAAATAGGACAACGATGTGATGTCATTTAAATTGGATATGCCTTCTCGGGGGCAACCAAAACTTAACTGATATTTATATCCCGTGTATTAATATTATAATTACTTTTTGTTAGCTTCAAAGTTAGATTCACTGTCATTCCTGAATCGTTACTAAAACATTTAATATGAGCACATTCTCTGATTAATCTTTCAAATTAGTTATTTTTTGTTTTTAACATTTGATATTAAAATAATCAGGGGCTGATTGTTGATATGTTCTCGCTTGTCATAAGTATGTATTAATTTGAGCAGATAATCATAAATATAATTTCTTTCTGGATTACTGGAAGCTCTTATGGTATTTCAGTCAATCTGTAATGACGTAATTGTTTTATATTAAACAGGCTCCCTTATGAATTAATTAAAGGTACAACTCTTATGGTTGCATACCAAGACTGATTTTGTTTTGGCACAGCAAAATTAAAGTGAATAGCTGGGCCAAGAAGAGACCAGGTTAAATGCGTTCATTGGCACTATCCA
>SAYR01000247.1:309237-321820 GCA_004382745.1 Argopecten irradians irradians
ATCATAATGTATTTTTACATTATTAAGTGACTTCTAAAAATATTTTGTATCAAAAATACATATAGAGCATTAAACCCCCAATGATATATTATTACCAATGTTTATAAAACATCATAATGTGTGTTTGTGTCGGCTTCAATAGATTACCAACTTTAAACTATAATCAACAGGTCAAAATTTCCGACAATATTAATTTAAACTTTGTGGATATTGTTTTTCTCCACTCATTTTCTAACCAAATACTTCACGGTGTACGTCTATGCGATAAGAGAAATCATGTGCAACTATGCACGGTCACAAGAAATGAAAGTTGGCTAAGAATGTAGCCCTACTGGAACTCCTATGTCAAAACAGAATACTGTTACATAGAATATACACTGATCAAGAAAACCTGTTTTCTGATAAAATTGAGATATGATTTGTAAAAAAAATATTCACCTGGCAACTCAAAATGCATCGTCTTAAAGGGACAATTCATTCTAATAGAACATTAAAATTATACATATATCGGAAAAACCCAGTTCTTATGGAATTTAGATCAGTCGGTTTTACTGTGATGTGCCTGAAAAGCCCATGGGTGTGACATGTGTGTGAAATTTTTCAAACTCGCTCGCTGTCCGCCATTACACATTGTGGTCGAACTTCTTGTATGCCGAACCCTGTCCCTTGCTCGTAGAGTAATGCAACTTTTGTCTTATAACTGCTAAAATCGCTCAGAATATAGTTTGTTTACCTTATTAGGTGAATTATCTTGCCTCAAAATCATTTTATCGCCTTCGCAGTGGTTATGTAGTTCATTTGTTTAACGTGCGTGACTTTGGCTCGGGTATAGGTACAGCGCCCATATTCTACCTGCTTAATCGTATTGATCAACGACTTGATATTTCAACGATATTAATTAAAATACTTAACAATGACGTGGAATTTGTCAATGTTTAAAGTTATTTGTTTCATAAGAAATATAGAAACCATACATTTATGCCATATTTCACTTCTTGGTTATGTTAAAAGAATTAGCCTGAGTGAATTGTCCCTTTAATAATCCACATGTAGCTCCATATTAATTCTTAGCATATTAAAGCACTGATTATCTTTGATTAATAATTTACGTTGTAAATAATACGGAATATATTGAAGGAATTTTATCCAAAACCCCACCAATGTTACCTATTGATACTGATTGAAATACAGGTAAATCTCAAGTGACTTTACAGGTGAAAATAAAGACAGCTTATATGGAAACAGTATATAATTGCCTTCCTATTGTTTCCTAAACAACACCCTACCTGTTGTTGATAAATATGTTGGCGTTAAGAGAACACCCCTTTGTAAGACTGTGCCAGGTGGTAGAGATTAGTTCCGCTCGAGTGATCACACAATGCAAGTGAGAATCGGGAGTATGTTGATGTAAGTTTTAATTACTAATCTCTGATGATTGTTGATAAAATATAACTCATGATAGGACTGATCGTGAGTCGGACACGATCGTGAGTCGGACATGGTTTTAAAATAGCTCTAGTTACGTTTTCTACTTACTTTGGTGCATTCCTTTCGCACTGTCTACTCATTTAATCCTAACTTTTATGCGAGTTATCTCCTTCCTGCATCCGGTAGCTTGACCTTTCCCCAGAAGACGGCAAAGCGGGATATTTCAAACCACGGTTAAAATACTCTAATTTCTCTAGATTTTCTTTAGAAAAGTAATGTTTGAAGTTAAGTTTGTTAACGCCTGTAACACCACAGAACGCACTCCATTATTTATCTTTTGTCGTGGCCTATCAATACGGCAAAAAATGAATATTTGTTTAGTAAATTCTTTGTCATTTATTTCTTAAATGAAAGATTTTGATTCATATCATTTTGATATTGAGTCGGACACCTCAAAAAAGTAGTAATGACAATGAGTCGGACAGTTTGTCCGACTCCATATCAAATGGAATATGCTTTCAATAAGTTTACAATCACTTTATTTATTTAGTTTATTTATGTAATTTTCACATGAAAGCAGTGAATAGAACTCCAATATTCTATTAAATTTATTTATTTATCTACTAAAATACAGTATTTATGATAGATCCAATATTATTACATGCAATTGCTAGAATAATATTCCAAGAACTTCAAAAAACGTAAAGTGGACACTTTTTGATAAACAATTCAATTTGTAACATTTCAGAATGAAAATGAAGAAGATAATTATTGAATCGGTGTATGTAGTCGGTATGCACCATTGGGAGGGAGGGAATTAAAGATTGGAGAAATCTACTACATTAACCATGAACCCAGTAATCCCAAAGATGAAACGCAGTTGCTGTCTATACAGACAAAGAGAAGAAATTCAAAAGAGGTTATCTTCGCGGGAGGACGCAAATTTATTTCCCTGCTGTTCAAGGAGAATTTAGGCCACAGGACATTTTTATTTAAAACCTAAATATATCCCGGAAAAGTTTCAATAGGAGAGCGGGTCCTTTTACAAAGATGTAATATTGGTTTCCGTTGCAATGAAGAGGACGTCGACAGAATTAGAAATATATGCAAATGCAAATTTTGTGATATTGTTATAAGTTTGTAACAGAAATTCCATTCCAGAATAAAATTGCATAGAATCAGCGAGTTTTCTTACATCTGCCCATAAACAAACACGCGAGCGCTCACGTACGCATCGTGCGCACGCACATATAATAGAAAAGTTAAAGTTGTATGGTCTATCACTTTCGCTCTTTTTCTCATAGTGAAAACTTTTTAAGTGTTATACACATTTTTCTCCGTCTGTCCGAGGTTTAAACTTTTCTACTTTTACCACTTTTTATAAGTTGCAGCACTGAAGTATTTTTTAATTATAGAATTAAAAATCGTTTTAACGTGTACACTTGAAAAATAAGCTCGAAAGATGCCGAATCATTCCGAACTCTCCGAACATCGTCACGACAATCTCGAAGTAACACGAGGTTGTGAAACCAAATGTCAACAATTTTTTTTTTTCGTTAACAAAACATGTGGTCGACCTCAGCAGACTGGATCTACAAGAAAATAATGATTGCACATTACAATATATTTGATACACACAATATTGAATTACGGCAATGTGTGAATTAGATGTTTCAAATATTCGCTCTGTGACACTATACCCATATTAGCCAGAAGAAAAACGTAAACAAACACATGTGCGCTTACGCTAGTTACCTGGATCACCACGTGCAGGACGTGTGGACGTAAGTCACGTGATACGATTCGGAATTCCGACAAAACCCGCAGTCACTGAACATGGCGGTGATGAAAGCCCAGGAATATATTATCTCTAGATTTCGGCTCTCTTATAGGCCGACATATGCTTTTGGCGAGCTTAATCATTAAGTTAAAATATCATGTTCAAATATCAAATGTTTAAAGCGACATATCGTTTACATGAAAATTACCAGAAATACAACTTTAATATTGACGTACTTGTAGTTGGTCATGACATATAAACTGATATCAGGTTAATTAAGACGTCACAGTCAATGCAGTGGTTTAGATAATCGACAAAACGAAAACTCAATTTCTTGCTTTTGTTTAACGTCTTGTCGACAGCTTGGATCATTTTAGGGCCGGCCTCTCCTGTATGCGAGGTTCATGACATCTATCATGAATAGATGAAACTATTTGACAAGAATGTTATACTTGACATGTGCTATTTCTCAAAGATAGCCCAAACTATCTCATTTAAGTATTTTCCTATCAGGACTTATATACGTTGTACATAATTATATCCTCTTGCTGACGCCATTATCTCTTACACTTTCGTCTGTTTTTTCAATCTTTACTCAAATACTGGTTTTATGGAACGTTCTAACAACATGATAAATGAAACATCCTAAAAGAGGCTGAATTTGACTTTTTCATATGATAAGTTACGGAATAGCCTAGTTACTATTCAAATGGTCGAATTGGAATTTCAGACAGCGCTAACAAGACACTACATCAATATATTCTAACCGGTCCGATGTTTTCTCCGTCCGTTATTTTGCTCTTGTCTAAAAAACAGCCATGGTTCATCTGCAATGAGTTCTTGGGAATTTATCCTAGTAGTTGCAAAAATATTATTAAACAAAAAATAAAGTATGCAATGTATGTATAATCATATTACAGATGCTGCGGAGTAAACAAAAACGGCAGTATAAAACTTTGGTCTTCCGAGGCAATGGCACAAGCTGTACTGGAAGTAAAAGCCGGCTATTCCTCTCTCAGAAAAGCAGCTCAAAAACATGAAGTTACAAAGTCGTCACTCAGCGATAGGTCTTGGGAAAGATTGAAATTGATTCTGTTTGGGGTTCAAAACCCAAGATGAGCATTGATGACGAAGTCAAATTAATCAAAGTGCTAAATCAAGAGCAGAAATGGGAATTGGATTTACTAAACACAATTTCCTTAAGGGCAGCAGTAGAGGTAGCGAAGAACAAAAGGGTTCTCTTTAAGGGCAGAAACCTTCCGAAATTGGGTGGAGGCGACTCCAAGGGACGTCAAAAGCAAATTTTTCGTTGCGATCACCAGAAGCAACAGGGGCGAATCGTCATGCTTCAATGACGAAGGAAAGAGTCGAGAAATTTTTTTGAATCATTAGATCAAGTTGTTACGAGCAATGGTCTACAAGGGAAACATGTTTGGAACATGGAATGAAACAGGTCTTACTTTAGCCCACAAACCTGGAAAAGTCGTTGCAGGCAAAGGAGCCAAAACCCGTCCATGCAAGTGGTCAATCCTCTCGTGAACTTGTCACTGTTAATAGCATGCGCAAATGCCGATGAAATACAGTTCCGGCTCATGTAATTATACGGGAAAAACAAAAAGAAGTCTTCAGAGTTACGATATCGAGAGTGTTATGGAAATCCACAAAGATGATTTGAAAAATTTGAATATCTCTCTCTCCGAAAGTGGGTGGAACCGATGGAATCGGGAGGCTCTGGTTTACTTCAACATTCCTTCCATGGATAGGAACAGATCGCCACAGTTGCTAGTGTGCGACGGCCACAGCTCCCACAACAACATCGAATTTGTTGAGCTTGCGCGAAAAGAAAACATTATTGTTATAGAACTTTCCCAGTCATACGAGTCACTGGACTCAAACCCCTAGATAGAAGCTTTTTCAAATCCCTGAAAAACAAATGGAATATTGAAATGACAATTTCAATCAGATAACTGGTAAAGTACCTGTAGGACATGGACAGTTTTTAGTGTTTTGCTAAGGACTTGGGAATCGGCAACGGCAAACCGTTCCATTATTGTAAAATGGTTTCAAAGCAACTGGATTTTCCATTAAAACCCACAAGCCATTCCGGCCGCAAGCATAACAAGCCCGCCAGTCTCTATTCAGAGACCACAAGAAGCCTCCAACCCAACAATCAACGGGAAGAAAAAGACCAAGAGGCAGAAACATAGATATTCAGGCGATTAACACCCGATACGTCAAATTCCATTTCACTTCGGTGCCTTAGTGACTCCAACTCCAACTCTATCGTTTTGACGGACCTTACCTGATCTTCCTTTCCGTTTGGACAATTCGTCAATTCTGACCCAAGTTTTGACAAAAGAGAACATGGAGATGGCAATAGATACAGACGAAAAAAGCTCTAGAGGTTAATGAATCCACATTAGATACATCAAAATTGCCTTCACATTCACAGCTGCATATTTTGAGCAATGCTGACTTGAAGACCCCGTGTTTCAAGATGGAAAATGTACAAGGACAAATTGGTGCCGAAGGACAGTCGTGTCTGAAAATTTCTTCAGACTAACAAATTTGGGAAACACAAAAGCAGGAAATCAGTCACTCCTTAAAAGGCAACTTCAAACCAGGAAACACAATTATTTGTGGATAACATCTGATGAAGCCTACCTTCACAAAAAAAATCAGATACCCAAGAGAAGGAAGTTGGCCGCTCGACCAAAATGAAAAAGGAGAGAGAATAAAAGAAAGGGAGATGAAACGGAAGGAAAAGGAGACTAAAAGTAAAGATAAAAGGCAGAGGCACGGGGGAGAAACGGCCAAAAAACCTTTGAAGTGACTATAATGTAACTTTAAATGAACTGCAATATTATCTTTAAGAAAACCGGCAAGGCATTGACTTTATCGTACAGTTCAGACACAATTGGTGGATACTTCATTATCTGAAGCTAACACAAAGACATTGCTAATGAAATCTTAAAATCTCAAATAGACATATGAAATCCGTTTAAATAAAATTTGAATTGAATCATAATCCTTTCTCGTATGCAAAACAAATACACTACCCTCCAAAAGTTCTGTTACATATGCATTTTATAATGAATACGTATAAAAATACAGAAACCCATGAATATCCTATTACATATAATTATGAGTATGCATTATTGTTTCAACTGATTTAAGTATCTGTCTTATACATAAATTGATATTCAAAGAAGTTATTACGTACGAGGTGTAAGAGAGAACTTTTGGACCGGCATTGTAATTTATCAAACGACGATATAACCCCAAAAACGAGACATTTGATGACACAGCTTTTTCAGAAGAAACCGAACTAGTACGGATCCAATTAGCTTGGAGGCATCTTAAGATAATGAGCAGGCGAGTGTGTGTGTTTCAAATAGAGTGTTTTGTCTATTTTTTCT
Source organism: Argopecten irradians irradians (assembly GCA_004382745.1). Lineage (NCBI taxonomy): Eukaryota > Metazoa > Mollusca > Bivalvia > Pectinida > Pectinidae > Argopecten > Argopecten irradians. The sequence continues at coordinate 315,865 of SAYR01000247.1, forward strand.
AACCTTGTTTAAGGAATTTGCACGGTTTTTTTTTCACAATTTTTTTATTAAACAATAATGGCCAAATTCCGAAAAGTTTCCAATTAAGAGTAGGGCCTACTGTCTTATATATAATATTGTTAATTTTTGCGGGATCATGACATCGTTATTAGCTGAGACTTACCCTGCACCTGTACACGATGTATATAAATTGACTTATAACAAAAACGAAATTTTCAGCATATCTATAGCTAGCCATAGAATTGAAAAACACTTTGTAAATGTGCGGATTCCAAACAATGACTCAATCAGGAATCGAATGTCCGACTCAAGATCAGTACTGTGATCGACTTTGTAAATCATTGAAAATACAGCTGTCGACTCACGGTCACTTACGTCCGACTCGCGAATCAGAGTTTTGTTTTAGCAATTTCTAGATACATTTTAGCTTATTCTTTCTAATTTGAAAGAAGGAAAGGGTAGTAAACTCCCGAGAAACCGAATGCTTCTCATCCAGGTTAGCCTTTTTCATAACATCTCACGGCATTAATCGCGCCTCCAAGAAAACGATCTTTCTGCTTCCAAAAGTTCACACATATTAATACAACGGTCAAGTTCTGCTTAGTTTCCCAGTTCTGACCATTAAAGTAAAGAAAAGTTGAAAGCATTGAAAGCGAGGCTGCGTGGAAATGTAACCACGGACATAGTCAGCCAGGAGGACGTTTTAGAATTCCCATACTTTAAATTAATTTCTTCATACGCAGACAGATTTTGACGAGAGATTTTATTTTTCCATTTCATACATTCACACCATTTTAACCGACTTTAGCCATCCTTGCCCGACTGTTCACTTTAACTGAATAAAGATTCAAGTGACAAAAAACAGTCTAAAAATTTAAATTTTGATTGATTTGACAAAGATTTGTTACATATCTGTACTATGATACAAAAACTACAGTCGAAACTCGTTATCTCAAAATCGCTTGAGTCGAAATTCCGGTTGAGTCGAATTAATTTTCAAGTCCCGTTTTTTGTCCTTCTTTGTGTATGTATTTTAAGATCGGATGACTCGAATTTCGATGACTCGAAACTCCGGTTGTGTCAAAGTCAATTCCTGGTCCCTAGAACGGATATTCAACGAAAAAAAATAGTCGCTATCTCGAATTTAATTTTAGTCAAAATTTTAAATAAAAAGAATATAACATTGATACAGACAATTGAAATTCACCTGTGGTTTGTCGTAACACGTGATTGATTTACCTGCACATATCGCGATCGGTATTTGCAGATTCAGGCCTATGGGAACATACTACAACAATGACTGCTAATTAATAATTGTTTAATAATCCTCTCAAGTCTGGCTTCCTTATTAGTGTCACTTTACAATTGTGACTTACCTGTACATAAACACGACGCGTGTTTACACAATCGCACTCAGCATGGCTTGATCAGCGTGGCTGATCATGACCGGAAGCGTGTTTGTTTACGAATCTTTAGAAACGAAAGTGTTTTCTAAGGTTTGTATGGAATGTTGATAGTGCAAAATAATTTAACAAACCCACAATGTTAAATGTTTAACTAGTCGTTGCAGATGTATTAGTATCTTAGCCTACAGTAGTCATACAATGTATTTCTTCGTTGGTATAGAAATCTACTTTCGTTTCATTTACCGTAAATTATATTAACCGGTAGAAACGGAGAGTGTAGTCTGCTCACGGTAGGTGAAAACTATTGTTTATTTTACTATTTCGAAAAACCATTAAATTCTGAAATAAGAAAGATGTTTGTTTTTATTTGTTCAGGTACTACATTCCGTATAAGTTTGATGTATGAACCATTGAAGTCAGTATACGTATAACCACCGGGAAATCAGTGTGCATGCCTTATAATCGTAATTCATTTTTTTTTATTTACAAATGTATTTAAAAAAAATCCCAAAACATCTGAAAACATACAACTAAAAAGATTTAATACAAACCTTTTAAGTTGGAAAATCACGATAATATGCTGATCACGGTAATAGGCATGTACCCGGCTGTCATAAGACCGTTGAAAACCGCGTTCTGACCAAACCTAATGGCATTACGTTTGAGTCGAATTCCGGATGAGTCGAACTATTTTCGTTGGTCCGTTGAATTTCGAGATAGGGTAAACTGATCGTGAGTCGGACACGATCGTGAGTCGGACATGGTTTTAAAATAGCTCTAGTTACGTTTCTACTTACTTTTGGGTGCATTCCTTTCGCACTGTCTACTCATTTAATCCTAACTTTTATGCGAGTTATCTCCCTTCCTGCATCCGGTAGCTTGACCTTTTCCCCAGAAGACGGCAAAGCGGGATATTTCAAACCACGGTAAAATACTCTAATTTCTCTAGATTTTCTTTAGAAAAGTAATGTTTGAAGTTAAGTTTGTTAACGCTGTAACACCACAGAACGCACTCCATTATTTATCTTTTGTATCGTGGCCTATCAATACGGCAAAAAATGAATATTTGTTAGTAAATTCTTTGTCATTTATTTCTTAAATGAAAGATTTTGATTCATATCATTTTGATATTGAGTCGGACACCTCAAAAAGTAGTAATGACAATGAGTCGGACAGTTTGTCCGACTCCATATCAAATGGAATATGCTTTCAATTAAGTTTACAATCACTTTATTTATTTAGTTTATTTATGTAATTTTCACATGAAAGCAGTGAATAGAACTCCAATATTCTATTAAATTTATTTATTTATCTACTAAAATACAGTATTTATGATAGATCCAATATTATTACATGCAATTGCTAGAATAATATTCCAAGAACTTCAAAAAACGTAAAGTGGACACTTTTGATAAACAATTCAATTTGTAACATTTCAGAATGAAAATGAAGAAGATAATTATTGAATCGGTGTATGTAGTCGGTATGCACCATTGGGGAGGGAGGGAATTAAAGATTGGAGAAATCTACTACATTAACCATGAACCCAGTAATCCCAAAGATGGAAACGCAGTTGCTGTCTATACAGACAAAGAGAAGAAATTCAAAAGAGGTTATCTTCGACGGGAGGACGCAAATTTTATTTCCCTGCTGTTCAAGGAGAATTTAGGCCAAGGACATTTTTATTTAAAACCTAAATATATCCCGGAAAAGTTCAATAGGAGAGCGGGTCCTTTACAAAGATGTAATATTGGTTTCCGTTGCAATGAAGAGGACGTCGACAGAATTAGAAATATATGCAAATGCAAAGTTTTGTGATATTGTTATAAGTTTGTAACAGAATTCCATTCCAGAATAAAATTGCATAGAATCAGCGAGTTTTCTTACATCTGCCATGAAAACAAACACGCGAGCGCTCACGTACGCATCGTGCGCACGCACATATAATAGAAAAGTTAAAGTTGTATGGTCTATCACTTTCGCTCTTTTTCTCATAGTGAAAACTTTTTAAGTGTTATACACATTTTTCTCCGTCTGTCCGAGGTTTAAACTTTCTACTTTTACCACTTTTTATAAAGTTGCAGCACTGGAAGTATTTTTAATTATAGAATTAAAAATCGTTTTAACGTGTACACTTGAAAAATAAGCTCGAAAGATGCCGAATCATTCCGAACTCTTCCGAACATCGTCACGACAATCTCGAAGTAACACGAGGGTTGTGAAACCAAATGTCAACAATTTTTTTTTTCGTTAACAAAACATGTGGTCGACCTCAGCAGACTGGATCTACAAAGAAAATAATGATTGCACATTACAATATATTTGATACACACAATATTGAATTACGGCAATGTGTGAATTAGATGTTTCAAATATTCGCTCTGTGACACTATACCCATATTAGCCAGAAGAAAAACGTAAACAAACACATGTGCGCTTACGCTAGTTACCTGGATCACCACGTGCAGGACGTGTGGACGTAAGTCACGTGATACGATTCGGAATTCCGACAAAACCCGCAGTCACTGAACATGGCGGTGATTGAAAGCCCAGGAATATATTATCTCTAGATTTCGGCTCTCTTATAGGCCGACATATGCTTTTGGCGAGCTTAATCATTAAGTTAAAATATCATGTTCAAATATCAAATGTTTAAGCGACATATCGTTACAGTGAAAATTACCAGAAATACAACTTTAATATTGACGTACTTGTAGTTGGTCATGACAATATAAACTGATATCAGGTTAATTAAGACGTCACAGTCAATGCAGTGGTTTAGATAATCGACAAAACGAAAACTCAATTTCTTGCTTTGTTTAACGTCTTGTCGACAGCTTGGATCATTTTAGGGCGGCCTCTCCTGTATGCGAGGTTCATGACATCTATCATGAATAGATGAAACTATTTGACAAGAATGTTATCTTGACATGTGCTATTTCTCAAGATAGCGCCATAACTATCTCATTAAGTATTTTCCTATCAGGACTTATATACGTTGTACATAATTATATCCTCTTGCTGACGCCATTATCTCTTACACTCTTCGTCTGTTTTTCAATCTTTTACTCAAATACTGGTTTTATGGAACGTTCTAACAACATGAAAATGAACATCCTAAAAGAGGCTGAAATTGACTTTTTCATATGATAAGTTACGGAATAGGCCTAGTTACTATTCAAATGGTCGAATTGGAATTTCAGACAGCGTAACAAGACACTACATCAATATATTCTAACCGGTCCGATGTTTTCTCCGTCCGTTATTTTGTCTCTTGTAAAAACAGCCATGGTTCATCTGCAATGAGTTCTTGGAATTTATCCTAGTAGTTGCAAAAATATTATTAAACAAATAAATAAAGTATGCAATGTATGTATAATCATATTACAGATGCTGCGGAGTAAACAAAAACGGCAGTATAAAACTTGGTCTTCCGAGGCAATGGCACAAGCTGTACTGGAAGTAAAAGCCGGCTATTCCTCTCTCAGAAAAGCAGCTCAAAAACATGAAGTACCAAAGTCGTCACTCAGCGATAGAGTCTCTGGGAAAGTTGAAATTGATTCTGTTTGGGGTTCAAAACCCAAGATAAGCATTGATGACGAAGTCAAATTAATCGAAAGTGCTAAATCCAGAGCAGAAATGGGAATTGGATTTACTAAACACAATTTCCTTAGGGCAGCAGTAGAGGTAGCGAAGAACAAAGGGGTTTCTTTTAAGGGTCAGAAACCTTCCGAAATGTGGTGGAGGCGACTCAAGGGACGTCACGCAAATTTTTCGTTGCGATCACCAGAAGCAACAGGGGCGAATCGTCATGCTTCAATGACGAAGGAAAGAGTCGAGAAATTCTTTGAATCATTAGATCAAGTTGTTACGAGCAATGGTCTACAAGGGAAACATGTTTGGAACATGGATGAAACAGGTCTTACTTTAGCCCACAAACCTGGAAAAGTCGTTGCAGCCAAAGGAGCCAAAACAGTCCATGCAAAGTGTTCAACCTCTCGTGAACTTGTCACTGTAATAGCATGCGCAAATGCCGATGGAAATACAGTTCCGCCTCATGTAATTATACCGGGAAAAACAAAAAGAAGTCCTCAGAGTTACGATATCGAGAGTGTTAGGAAATCCACAAAAGATGATTTGAAAAATTTGAATATCTCTCTCTCCGAAAGTGGGTGGACAAAAGATGGAATCGGGAGGCTCTGGTTTACTTCAACATTCCTTCCATGGATAGGAACAGATCGTCCACAGTTGCTGGTGTGCGACGGCCACAGCTCCCACAACAACATCGAATTTGTTGAGCTTGCGCGAAAAGAAAACATTATTGTTATAGAACTTCCCAGTCATACGAGTCACTGGACTCAACCCCTAGATAGAAGCTTTTTCAAATCCCTGAAAAACAAATGGAATATTGAAATTGACAATTTCAATCAGATAACTGGAGTACCTGTAGGACATGGACAGTTTTTTAGATTGTTTTGTAAGGCTTGGGAATCGGCAACGGAACCGTCCATTATTGTAAATGGTTTCAAAGCAACTGGGATTTTCCCATT
>SAYR01000255.1:0-13745 GCA_004382745.1 Argopecten irradians irradians
CTTCCGTTAATGTACGTGGAATAAAACAAATGTACGGATAGTGGAGCGCTAAGGTCGATTTTTCGGCAAAAATCGTTCAAATTTGAAGAAAGCATGGAAACTTTTGCATATGCTTCTCTTAGGACATCAGGTTTCAGGAAAAAATAGACCCAAAAAATACGGTCCCTGGCGGACCGCCATATTGTTTTCAAATGGCTGCCAAAAACACCTTGCCGACCCATAGTCATATTTCGTATACCAGGTAGACCCACCACTTAAACGTCTAAAACCAATATTATTGATACTTAAGAAACATTTCTGTAGTTGTAAACTTCATTATAGAAGGCCGCCTTTTGTATTTAATAGTATGGCGCCAATGTTTGCGAGCTATATTCTGAAACAAATAGCTATGATAGTTATTAGGGAAGCTGACTTTTAGCAAGTGAGGAAGACACCTCGATCATTATGTGGTCGTGTGAAATAATACATGTAAGGATGATTTTGTATGTTGTAGGTTTATAATTCCATAGAAATGAGAGCTGCCGTATGAGAAATTCAAGATCTATGAAAGTAAAATGGACGCGTTTTAACAAAATGCGTTGCAGGTATTTGCACTCTGAAGGATCGATCAATGTAACGGCACTCCTTAACATGTTGATATATATATAGCCATGAATAATATTTGGGATATAAACCCCGCATTGCAACGTCTACAGGCGTCCCAGAGGGATCGATTTTTCATGAGCTTCTATCTACATTCAACTGAACATCTTCAAAGTCGCAAGTAACAGCGATTGTCCAAATCACGCCCTATACAGATAACAACAAAGCTCAAACATTGTCACTTCTACTGCGATCAATCGGAGCCTTCTTTTCCTGTTTTTGACAGTGGATCCACAGCTGATTTCTTTGTCATTCTTCATTATTTCCAATGTTAGATATAGCTTTTACGTTGAACATTCAGGGAAACAGGAACATCCTTTCCTAATTCTAGGATATTGATATCTCCTACCAACCCTTCGTCTCCCTCCTTCCAATCCTTCCTCACAGTAGTCACTCCTAATGGAACCGTCAAGTCATCCATAAACATTATGATCTCCAAGAACACAACATTAATTCTTCTCATGGGTATATAATGAATTCCTTCTTCAGATCATACAGACATCTGCCATCTTTACCTTAGCAAGTGTGATTAAAGTACTTTATTATAGTGGCTACGACTTCTTGTTGTTTACTTTTTTTAAGATGTCTGCCAATTTACTTAGCATCATTCTCAGGGCGATTGCTAGACTTATTAAGGGGTGGGGTTGTATAACGCGCAAGAGTTCCTGGTGCACAACCTCATTAGTCTGCAGGTATCGCTCCCACCTTTTGTTATGCATACGATGTTTATCTCAGCATAACGAAATCCAAGGTTCCAGATGAAATCAACAATATCTGACTGGCTTAGTTTTTGTCTTGTCATGTGTTGTTTCCATCTTGTCAACACTACAGAATTTTTCACGTGTAATGATCATATATATTTTCTCTTTGAAGGCTTATTGTTCTCTATACCCCTAAGTCAGTAATGAAATTGGGAATTTTACCTCGGATGATCAGCTTATATTTGTAAACCTTTGACATAGCGGTAATCATGACTAACTTCGGGACTTGCTTGTGGTTTATTCTAGTGCCACTACTGGCAATTTGATAGACGTACCACAAGGGGTCATGTCAGACGAGGTAAATATCCATGCTTTGGCGGCAAAACCTTGCTATGAAGTCCTTCCTTAAGTGGAGTCTCCTGATGTTATTGGAGTCGAATTGCATCGAAACAATTTCTCTGACATGTTATCTGACATTAACAATAGAGGGAATGTCTTCCCCTGCATCCACACTTTCCAGGGACGCAGAGACCCAAATGAAATTCTTGCATTTAGCACTTCTTTATACATGTCTGATATTAATGTAAATCTCCATTACGCAAATTATTTCGGATAAATCTATAAAAGTGGTAGTTTCTGCTCCTGCTTAACGCTTGGTATACAGGGAGTGGGGTGACTGGTTCGCCCGTTGTCGGTATAATTTGACCGAGTGAGGTGTGTTGCTTGGTGTCTTCGGCGGCATGCTTCAGTGATATGGCACTACAAAAAGGGCAACAGTTACATTATACAAGAAGACACAAGATGAATATACTGCAGTCTCCCAAAACATGCACCTCGCACAACATACACGCAAAACACCGCATAAATGGGAGGCCGTCTTTACATGACCATAGCTGTCAAACAAACAAACAAACTGTTTCGGAGGCCTGCTAAAGTGATTATGTTTAGATATTTTCTGATACTCCCTTGCTGTGGTGAGAGATAGTGATGTGGTATCATCCATTTGCATTAAATAGTTGGAGTCATAATAAACCATTTGAAGTATTGACTGCATTCTTGCTTTATCCGAAATATATTCGTTAGCCGTCATGAAGATTCCCATTCATATGGCAAATACTATCATCCATTCCACATACAAAAAGGAAATGATCCTCAATTGTTATTGTTTTGTTTGCAATTTGTATCTTTCGGAAACACCTCAGTTTATCTGATATCCTATCTCTCTTCCAAATTACATTAATGAGTTCCCACATTATCTTTTATAATGTTTGGGTACATCTTGCATTTGTAGACATTGCAAGTTATACCAATATGACATTGTGCTGATGTAGTGAAGATCTCCATCAGGATAGGCTACTTCCAATTACATGATATTGCTCTAGTTCGACGGTTCTTTCAAGAATGACAAATATTGCTGTCGTGTAAAATTTCATTCTAGAACTATAATTATCTTTTTGGCATGAAAATGGGTGTGGGGCATGCTTTCAAGGCTGCTGTACTCTGCAAGAGTTAAAGGTCCGCTACCGGTCCGAAATGATGAAATTGTTAAACGTTTTCTAATGACTGTTGTGAAAATCAATCACAGTGTGTTTATAAGGACGACGTCGGGGATCATAAGCGACCCGCTTTAAGGAAATTAACGTTTGTATTTAATTTATCTATTTAGATTGGTTCAGAGAATAATGGTATGTCTAATATTTGTAGAAGAAGTTAATATCAAGTTAAGGCAATTTTGTTAATTTATGTACCTTTAATTTGATACTGCCGGACATCTTGAGTTTCAGATTGGAGGCCATTTTGAAATTCAAATAGGAATGGAATTATATTTTAGGAAACGTTAAAATATAAATACTCACTGTATTTGCAGGTTATTTTATTAACTGAAAGTCAGCTAAATCAATTGTGATATTATTATTATATACAGATTTAGGTCAAAGTAGTAAATTGGCGGCCATCTTAAAATACAAAATGGCGTCTTCTTTACATGAAGTTTAACACTACCAGTATGAAATAAAAACAATAAGTATCAATAATATCCGTGTAGACGTTTAAGAGTGTTAACTTGATTTGTACAGATAAATAAAGAAACAACTTGAGCTTATACAGTAATGTTGGACTTCAAAACGGCGGTTATTTTGAAATCCAACATTGCCGTATTAACCAAAATAAAAATCAAATTATTTATGTATTAAACACTTCAAAAGCATGGATACTCTCACTTTATTTGCAATTGTTTATTTGCTTAAAGCAAGATTAATCAATTAGATGTATTATATACAGATATACATATAGCTCGCAAAGTTGGCGACCATCTTGAAATTCAAAATCGCGGTCCTTCTCAATGAAGTTAGACGCCATCAGAATGTTCCTAAGCATCCATAATATTGGTGTAAACGTTTAAAGTTTGGGTCTAGCTGGTATAGAACGTAAGATATGGGTCGCGGAGGGTGTGTTTTGGAGGCAATTTTGAAAACCAATATGGCGGCCGCCAGGGACCGTGAATTATTGGGGTCCATTTTTTCCCTTAAACCTGATGTAGTTTCATGCTTAGCCTCTCCACTAGTATTTCAACATAATAGAAGGAACATTAAAAAGGTAATCTAAAAGTATAGGTATAAGTTAGACGACGGCATAGATGAAAACGTAACCCACTCCCATCCAAAATGCGTTTATTGATACTTGTAAAGACATGTCTGGCGCTACCTTGAATGCCAACGGGTTTGGTCATAACATACACATGTAAAAAACTATTCCATGCTAATAACAATTAATACTTAGTTTTTTATACTCGTGACATGAACGTATTTAACATTCGGTCCTATTCGAGTTATTCAGTGTAATCATATTTTAATTAAGTTTGATTATACCTATATGTCTGTTAATCTTGGATGTAATCATGTCATTACACCACTGTTATTATTGCCCCTGCATTTTAGTATTTTAAATCGATAAATGTCTGCAAACTATCTCTATACAATTATAGTAACAAATTATTGTCATAATTGACTATACTTATATGTGTATCCCTCTGTCACCGTATACATAGCAGACCGCCCTCTATAAGTGGATACATTTATTCCTTCTTTTAAACGCCGAGCATTAATTATATCTAAACTACTTTGATAACATCATCTGACTTATTACTTACTAAAAATAATCGTTTATTTAGTCTATCTGTTTTTTTAATTAAACATATATTATCATTCGTTCATTATCCATAAAAACATATTTAATAACTCATCAGCGTCTTTGAACTATCTGGCAGTGTTCCATACATATCGTTTTGATGTTTTATTCGAGGAAGTTTGCAATAGAAATAACAGACTATATCCGATATAAATGTCACTTTGTCTACACTGCCATGACATCTCTGAGTTATAAAAGGTCATGTTAATGTAGGTCATGAATTGCAGTTTAATTGATAACATCAAATCACTTCACCTCCATAATATTGCGTTAAAAACGAATTACATTCAAAGAACTCAAAATTGATGTATACTATACACCGTATTAAGGATGTCTTGGAGACTTATTCGTGCACATAGATAGTTATTTCTACTTACATTTCAATTTAAGGTACCAGGGATTCATGTGGAAATCACTTTAATGTTATAACTATGCGCCAGCTCAAAGAGTAGGTAATCACTTGCCATAAAATTAATCAAACGGTATTAAAAATGGGAAAATAGTATAATAACATAATGAAACAATGTAGTGTGTTTTGTATTAATGTTTGCCATATGTAAATGTGTCGATCACAGAAAGGGAGAATAGAAAGACTGTATAATAGCAGACATTTTAAATGGTGTGTTTATTGTTCTGCTTTTGCATTGTTATATATTTCACAATATTGTCATATATTTAAACAACCATTGGTAAAAGTACTAGTATTTCTAGTGTATTCTTTATTCACTGTTATCTCGTCAACGTCGTACATTGTATAACTCGCTGTTAGTGTTTTTTTATATTTCGGTTAAATGTTCCATTCGAAGGAACTATGCGATTTATGTCATACTAGTCGGATACATTTGTATTTCAAAAACAAAAACCTACGAACCATTCCCAGAACACTGGTAGATAAACATGTATTAGCATAATAAGTATACTAAAGTCGGTTACCATAATTGATATAAAAACACTTCATAAGTGTATCTCAACATTGTGAATGAACAATGTCGAGTACATCAATGGCATCTACGTTAATCCCCCTAAAGATTAGTTTATAAAGTAGACGATTACGTAGAATCCTCCTAACATTCATTTGAATTACAAATACATTTTAAAATTTTAATTAACATGAGTTTCGAATCCTACTTTAGAAAACCATATTGTACTATACAATACCAAAGAAAAAAATCGAACATTTTCAAAATGGAATCCTAAGAACCGTATACATAGCATACCACCCTCTATCAGTGGATATGTTTATTCCTACTTCTAAACGTTGAACATTAATTATATTTAAACTAATTTGTGTACATCATTTGACTTATTACTTAACAGACTATATAAGGTAAATATCGCTTTGTCTACATTGTCATATCATTTCTGAGTTATGAAATGCCATGCTAATGTAGTTTCTGCATTTCAGTTTAATTGATAATTTCAAAACACTTCACGGCCATAAAATTGTCTTAAAACGTATTAAAATTCAAAGAAGTCAAAGTCGATGTATACTATAGACAGCATTAATGATGTATTGGGGGATTATTAACCTGTCATATCGTAAAGTTGTCATTTGAACGTATGGTATACACTTTTATTTTATAATGCTACACATATTAACACAAACTAATTATCAAGACATTAATACACAGACTTCATACACATAAAACAACCCAAAAATATAAAATACTGTTTATCTGAATTTATCTAAATCATCTTCATCGACAAATATCATCAATGTATTATCAAAATGACCGCAGTATGACAAGAACCCAGTAAGAACTGGTAGCCAAAGAACCGAGCATACCAGTTTTCCCTACAGTACAACGAGAGACCGGTACCAATATCACCCACTGTCTCCCTCTGTGATCCGCCTCTCTCCCTTATTAACAAACAGTGTCATCATACAATGACCATTAAGAGCTTATAATTATGTAAATACTTCCCAATAAAATGTCCCTATATTAAAGCAAACAAATAAGCGGGATATTCCACAAGTCCTATTAAGATTTTGTTTGCATAAAAATTCAACAGATATAACATTGGATATTCACACAATAATATTTGTTTCTGATAAAATACATAATGTCAATCAAGAATTGAAAACTTTTAAATCAAACCTCGAATGTGACTATCAGAATCACTTTGACGCTGTTAAAAGACCAAAACAATGCGCCAGTCTTGTTTTACCAGTACCTACGGGGCGCCAATTGGGACTTTATCTTGTTATAACCAAAATCAATTTTGTGTACACAAATTAAATTCTGTCATAACAAAATCATGTTCGTCTTACAAAATTATCTTCCAGCACACAAAATACATTTTTGTCTACACAAAATTAATTTATGTTATGACAAAATTCATTCTTTTTTTTGTGGACGAAATTGAGTTTTGTTAGACAAAAGTGAACATTGAAAACGAAATTCAATTTTGTTTACACAAAATTCATTTCTGTCATGACAAAATCTATTTTTATGGACGAAATTGAGTTTTGTTAGACGAAACTGAAAATAGAACACAAAATTCATTTTTTTGTCACAAAAATAAACTTTGTCACCGAATCCAAATATGGATATATGTAAATGAACTGTCTCATCACGATTTTAAAAAGTGGCCTCTCATTGGGTATAGTATCATAACTCAGTTTATAGATTGCCTTTATATCGGATTCAAAGATTGGCAGTTGTCTCTATATTGTTTTAGAGGAAAAGACGGGATGAAGACCGCAAGCACCTGTGTTTGTAACATCCGTTTCATTCTTGTGGATGTTTAATATACTGGCATTGATCAGCGGAATATGTCCCGACTTCTTGTGAAAAGCGCATGCTCTTGAATATAATTTATTAGGCCTAGTAGAATGGGAGGGGGTTACGATATCAAGTACAAGCCGATTACGTACATACAGAAATGGATACTCTATGGATAATAGTCTTTCAAGGGAAATGCATATGGATTGTCATAAGCGCAATGATTACGTACATATTCAACAAATGTTCGTTCACTATCACAACTTCCAAGTCTGGTTACCCTTCGCCAAAGAATGAGCGAACTGTAAGCGTTTCAACCAATCGATTAGCAGCAGACAAGTAAAGGTCAAACATGGACTCATTTGCATACTTGACTGAGGAAAATTAATTGTGTCTAGACGAAATTGAATTCTGTCAAGACGAAAATGAATTCTGTCCACAAAAATAAAATTTGTCATAACCAAATGGCCTTTTGTCCACTGAAAGATAATTTTGTTTAACAACATTATTTATGTTATTACGGAAATGAAGTGATTATAAAAAAAATATTTTTTTGTTAGACGAAATTGATTTTGTTACGACAGAGTTCAATTTTGTGCACACACAAGTGCACACAAAAGTGCACACAAAATTGAATTTTGTCTACAAAAAACGAATAACTGTCCAACATTACTTTGCTTATTTCGTCATGACTTTTGTCCACTGAAATATTGTTTGTATAACAAAACTAATTTTTGTAATATGTTATAAATTTTGTTAATCTGAACTCATTTTTGTTGAACAAAATTCATTTTTGTCTACACAAAATTGAATATCGTGTACAAAGTCACAAGTGTCCAATTTGGCTCCCCATAGTACCCGGGTATATTAAGAATATCTTCTTCTCCTGGATTCTTCACCTTCTCCCAACTCTGAGATATGTTTACAGTGCCGTTACACAAAGTTGTGTGATTAGTTTAGAACTGAAAACAGTGACAACATTCAGGGATTTATAGATGTACACCTGGTATCAACTGAAACATTTTTTTCCCCTTTTTTTTTATTAACATTACAATAGCTCATCTGCTATTAAACCTGTTATGTGTCTTGAAATTTTACTCAGGAAACTTCCTTATGTACACATATCCTCAGTGACTACGCGTCCGGTAAATATGTACAGATGACCCCCTTATCGAATATTTCATTAACACAAATAAACTTTGTGTATTTATTCATCACATTTTATAAGTATTACCAATTTATTAATATATATGAATATCATAAATATTATTCATGCAGACTTTGGTAAAACAATTAATGGACCTTTTAGAAAATGTATGTAATTGAACACTGTGTTTTATATAATGGCAATTGCTTATTTTGGAACGAAGTACAGCTATTTTCATGAGTCACGTTTGATTGCAATTATATTTGTGTCGTACGTTGAGTAACAGGATGATCTGGGGTAATTTATGGAACATGTTTAATATTTATGTTTCGGATCTTAAATTTGTCATTTCCCCTAACATTTTGCCGATATTTACAAGCTACAGTAAGACATTAAACTATCCATGATGGATGTAAATACTTTTTTAAATTTTCAAACAATTTGAATAATATGCATCAATGGATACCAAGCAAACACATACATACGCAGTCATCTACAACACTCAGACATCAAGCTTTACGTTTTATTAAGTGATACCTACATGTATATACATGCACATATATTATGTGACAAATCATAGATTCACCATGCATAACATATGCATACATAGCATGACACAACATACATACATGCATGTATACATACACACATACATGGATGCATATATACATATATACATGCATGCCTGTATACATCCATACATACATGCATGCATACACACCATACATACACACCATGCATACACACATACATATTATAGCAACACATATATATATCAAATGACACAACATGTATACATTATGTATGCATACATAATAGCATCACGACAGTAGCATAGCATAGCATACATACACATAGCATAACAAACATAAACAGCACCATAACATAAATACACATAGCATAACGGACATATATGCAGTAGCACCATAACATACATACACATAGCATAACGGACATAGATACAGTAGCACCATAACATACATACACATAACATAAAAAACATAGATAGCACCATAACATACATACACATAGCATAACGGACATAGATCTATAAATACATCCATACATATATAACACGTCATAACGCACAAACAAGCATTCTCCCACTCGCACACACATACACATCCCATAGACAGACAGACAGACAGACTAAAAGAAGAAGGAAAATAGAAGAAAGAAAACGCAAGGGGAATGTACCGTTTTTAATTACACATGTAGGCATATTGTAGCTTACACACAATTAGTATATGATAAAACCAAGGTGATGAGAAATCATTGGTCTAGTCAGCGATATAAACTTTAACAGTCAGTGATATGATGTAGACTAACAAAAGATAAGAAAATATTTAAGTATGTTAGCTGTGATAAACTGTAAATAAATTAAGTGAAAGACTAGGATATATTTACCTACCCCCAAAAAATGATTCATTAAAATTGACAAACATCACATCCTACTGGTTAGGCCCTGGTATATATATATATATAAACCATTTTGAGGTATGTTAATAACGATTAATGCTTCATTTTAATGCCGTCATAGGAACTTTTGTTATAAATACTATTAACATTAGGTGTGACGTTTTGAATAATTGTCTAAATCAATATAATATTTAGCATTCTGGCACATATAAAGTACCTGTGTTCATGTAAACACTAAAAATACATCACATTGATGTTTTTTTTAAAAAAAAAGCGTAATATTCAGTATAAACATATTTGAATTAAGTATCATTATACCTCTCTATAAACCTCGGATGTAACCATGTAATTCCACCACTGTCAATATGGCCCCAGTACTTTAGTACTTTGATCTTTTTAATTGGTAGATATCTGCAAACTGTCTCTTTACAAGGACAATTAAAACAAGTGTCACAACTGAGTATATCCCTCTGTCACCGTATACTCAACAGACCGTCCTCTGCCAGGATCTTCTTATTTTCATTATATATTTTTAATAGTAAACATCGAGTATTAATTATGTTTAAACTTATCAGAGAACGTCATCCGACTTACCGATTTTTTTTTTTTTTTTTTGTATTTGGTGATTTTTATTTCTTTAAGTAAAAATGAATTATCCTCAGCGCATTACCTACCCATAAATATTCATTAATTGATAAACGTCTTGGAACTCGCTATCAGTGTTTCATTCATATCGTTTTGATGTTTTATTCAAGGCAAAAGAAATAACAAATCATATTCCTCTGTCTCCGGTGTAAATAGCACTTTGTCTACACTGCCATGTTATCCCCGTATTATAAAAGTCTATGTTTAATGTAGCTTATGCATTTCAGTTTCAATGATAATATCAAAACGCTTCATCGCCATAACCTCGTGTTACAAAAAGTCAAAGTTGATGTATACTATAGACCGAATTAATGGTGTCTTGGTAAATTCTGAATTTGTCCTAATGTAAAGTTGTCATTTGAACGTATGGTATTGACTTTTATTATATTATGCTACACATATAGTTACCGATTATATATTCAGAAATAATAAGATGATATTAAGATATTTAGGGAAAAAAATCGTCGTCAACTACAATTTATCTATCATTATAAACCTCCTTCATCGCATGGTCGTTTATGGTTCTATTTTAAATTTCTGTACGGAAAATCAGTGCATTGGTTTGACATAGGAAAAATGACCTCAAGCCATTTTTTTAATGTGAAAAGTTTGTTTGAACTGTAAAATGAAAGGACATAGTGATTCCCTCCATCTGGTTCAAAGAGGTAAAAGCTGATATAATATAAAACACTTGATTTCCTAGAAAGTGTTAATGATCTACTTTTTAGAAGCTTTTCTTTAAACATATTACATTCGCATACTTTTGTTCAATTATGTACAAATCCTAACACTGGCTGATCGCCCAAGAATAATATTACGATGATATCAAATTATCTAGGAAAACAATAACTTACCCAACTGGAAATAAAGTATGACTATATACATTCAATCGTCTTATGGTCTCCATTTTGAATATTAATATTGGAATTTAGTGAATTTCACTTTCATTTAGTCATTGCAACCGTAACATTGAGGTAAAGAAACTGTTTCATCAGTACCTGAGCATACTGAGATTGTGTTCCTTTCCTTTTTATTTTCTCCCACATGTATATTTTATCAAACAGTGACACGTATTCAGGAGATTATAGAGATACACCTGGTTATGTAAAGCCAATTTATTAGCATTGCACTAGTTTGTAGGCTATGCAACCTGTCATAGGTTTCATTTGTCGATTCATACCAGTTGTATATATACAGATTTACTGTATCCCGAATGTAACAAGCTGTATCAGCCAAACCGAACCAGTACAAGTACATGCAGTTCGGCTCTAAAAAATTAATGCTTTAGGCCAAAATGGCGAACTCGAGATATATTATTTGTCAACAAAATGTTTTCTTTGTTGAAAACCAGACCGATAATATGTTTTTTTTTTCCTCCTGGAATTACATAATTATTTATTTCAATTATTATTATGATTTTATTTACCTCCCTTAAGTGTTTTGTATATTTCATTTTTTATGTCGCATTCGAAAGAACTACGCGATTTATGTCATACTGCTCGGACATTCCACAAACGGAAATCTAAGAATTATTTCCAGAACACTAGCTTATCTTTGGTAGGAACAAGCCACGCAAACAATAGAAGAAAAATATCAACATAATATGCTTAAATTATAAGTCATTTGTTATAATTGACAAAAGACACATCTGCGTATTGCAACATTATAAAATGGACACTAGTACAACTGATGGTATCTTAGTGAATCCTCCCCAAATTTTAGTTTATACATGAAGACGATTACGTAGGATCCCTCAAATATTCGATTGAATAATGTTTAATTTAATTGAGTATCGAATCCTTCTTAGAAAAGTCACAATGGTTGTAAAGAGTTTTGTTGTGTTGTAAATATAATGTATTACTATAGACTTATTATCCATCAACAATTTGTTTTCACCTATAAATATCGTAACATTTTGAAAGCGAGATTTAAGGAGTTATTTTAAATCAATGTATTTTTTGCTTTTTTATTTTTTTTTTATTTTTTTTTCTTCTTGTTTCTTTACTCAGATAGGAGCATATGCCCAGCTATTGTGAGCAAGTTGCTTATCATTCTCATTTTAAAATTTATTATTGTTGTCTTAATATTAAAATATCAGTCCATTCGCAAAAGATATATGCAGTTTACTATTATATTAGTCTGGTCAAATTTAAAGACCTGACAGCATTTTTTCATGATTTGCGAAGCTACACCTTCCGTGCAAACTTTTATTTTTCGGCAACCGAACTAATTACAATCTTGACAAATACGCCTTTTATCGACTATTCTATCCTGATTTTAATGTTAAATGGTAAGATGTCGTTTAACTTTTCTTCATAGTCTTAATCGTAGTGTTTTCATGTGCATTCCGAATGCACTTTTTGACCCGAGGAGGTCCGAGCGAACGGCGCATTTGATCGATGTTCTGTACGTGCTTAATAGGGATACTTACAATAGGTCTATTTACAATAAGCGGTATACGTATACGCATACGCATACGGATACGTATTTGAAGGGGAGCGATCATTATTCATGATATATGTCAGACATTATATTTTCGAGTTTAAATACCAATATGTACAAATATACTAAACTATTCTGTGAGTGTCTTGATCATAAATGTTCTCTAAATCCTTTCCCGCTTGGTCATAAATGCACGCTGCTTTTCCCGTTTATGGATAAATGTAGGAATACAAATGTATGCAAGTCGTTAGTGTGACGGCTAATTTCGGCGCATTGCGACGATGCGTCAAGCAATAATGCGAAAGTATGTTTGTCGCATGGTGCATTACCGCACGGTTGCATTGCACATTGTCGCATTTTCGCTCATGACTTGGCGCATTGTCGCCCTTAACTTGGCGCTCTGTCATATTGTCGATATTTGTGAAATGTCGCACCGTCGCATGACGCATTGTCGTCAATGCGCCATAAAACAATGTACCACGCGACAGTGTTTGTTACTTAAGGTATTGTCGCATGACACATTGTCGCTCTACTCTTGGCGCACTGTCGCATGACTATTTGTCGCTCTTCGCTTAGTGCCTTGCCGCATGACGGGTTCGACGAACCACACTAATGACAAACATACAGTGACGCTCCTTTACGGTAGTACACACAGGTACGAACGATAGCCATGCAACGATCATGCATTCTAGGTCAAGCAGATAGATATTCAAAGACTACATTGGACAATACACGCAAAGATGTTCACAACCACTAAAACCCAAACGAAATAAATTGCGATACTATTAGTTTAATTGTATATTTACAACAAACTTCAAAAATAATGATTACTCCATA
>SAYR01000363.1:1601-69039 GCA_004382745.1 Argopecten irradians irradians
ATTAACAATCAACGTCGATCTCTGCTGTATGGCTTTTGCTGCATATACACAGTGTTTTATGAAAGGGTGGCCTTTGATTTCCACTTTCAAGACCAGATGTCGACATCTTTTAGTTTAGATGTCGACATCAATAACTGACAAGTCGGTGTCACACCCGAGCATAAACACATTAATCGCCGAGTTACCGACTGTCTACATAAATATCTTGGAATCATTATGTGGGCATGTACATGTGGTAAGTCGACATATTCTTCTGTTAATGTCGATATCTATCGATATGATGTCGACTTAATGCCTTAACGATGTCGACATTATTATGTCGTAAGTCGGCAAATCGATGGCAGACATATGCCACCATAGCCACCATAGTTAAGAAATTGGATTAACTTCAGAGTCTTGTACATAAGGTTTAATTTCGAATTTTTGTTTATTGTTCAGAGTGAAAAATCTGTTAAGAAATTAGATTAACTTCAGAGCCGCGTTATTTAAAAACTAGATTTTAAAGCGCACCTGATTGTAGGTACAGTGCACTTTATATTCTAATTTCTAAACCTTTCTAAATAACGCGACTCTGAAGTTAATCCAATTTCCTAACAGATTTTTCACTCTGAACAATATACAAAAATTCGAACTTAAACTCATGTACAAATTTATCTTAACTTTATTTTGTTTTATTTCAATGTACTTGAATTAAAACTTACAATGTGTTTTACATTGTGACATTATAATAGCCATTATAAGATTAAGTAATCGTGTAAATTATGTCTAATTAACACAAAAAAATTATATAAACTAATTTGTCTTGCCTTTGGTCAAGGACGTAAATGAGACTTATAAATCCTTGCTTTGGTGCATGAGCAGTCAGTACTTCATTCCATATAGCATATAGTGCCATCGAATTTTTTCGGGATGCAATTAATCATTTTTCATAGTTTTAACTTAAAGCAAAATTAGAAGCTCGAACTTTTCAATGGTGGTAATGGTGTAAAGTGAGTATCTTGTGTAACTGAAGAAAAATACTAAATGGTCTTTTGTTGTTTATGATAGTGACAATATTTAATGAATTTCCAAAATTTATACAAAATGTTTTTTGTTTAATTGCCAATGTGTATACAACATAAAACAATCAGTTTTGAGAAAGGATTGATATCATCTAAACTACATTCTTGATTTTACGTGTAAAATTATTTTGGTGCCCATTCGAATTAAGAAGCGATTATAGAATGTGCCGTTTAGAACGCTTACACCATCGTAATAGAAGGCATACCAAACTATGCATTCTAAGTTCGTGTATCTGCAACATGTGTAAAAGTGATCCTTGCATAAAACTTGTAATTTGTATGGATAAAGAACCAGCATGCACGCTGAAATCATTAATTAGCAATTCGATGTAATTTGCAATGATCTAAGGATTCATCGATGTTTTTAGGACGCTTGCAAATTGTTGAATGCTCAATGTACAGTCTCTAACACAATGAAGCTTTTCACTGACCATGATCTTATATGACACACGGTGAGCTGTCAGTTGATGCAGTCAACAACCAACAAGCTCTGGATTTAACATTTGAAAGGTAAACAAACTATATATTAGCGTAAAAGATGTAATATAGAAATAGATATGGAAAAATATGACCTTTCCGCCCTGTTTGTATGTGAACTCCAGATTGAGTAGTTACTCCTGAATGTGAACGATCGCGATACACTGATATAAGCTATAAGTTGTGTGCAGGTTGTTGCTGTGTGAAGTGTGTGACTTTGTTCGCTTCAATTTGAGCCGAATAGTTTTTTTTTCATCTCAGATTTTTAATGGACCCCCGCAAGCACACACAGTACTCCACACCCGTAGGATCAGCAACTTACAAAAACGTACAGCTCTTGTACAGTACTGTTTAATTACAGTACATATTTTGTAGCATAATACATGCTTGATATGTACGTACATAAAGTTGATGTTATATGCCTTCATTTTGTTTAGAGTACTTATCCAATTTCATTTGATTTATCCAACACCTAGGCTCCCCGAGGATCTTCCCGATTAATATTGCTGGGAAATATAATTTCTAGCTTATTAATAAAACTCAAACATTGAGACTTTCACTTTTTCAACAAATCTCAAGACCCTATAGTTATACATATGTAAGAAAGTAAGGTCTGTGAGTCTAGCCATGAAATACCAGTGACAACGCAGCATGTACAATCTATCTGTCATAATTAAATGTGTTTTTGCTGAACATTATCATTCCAGATGTTAAAATCAGATTCTTGATATCTGTAAAGCTAAATTTAAGTTTCTGAGAGTGCTATTTACACAAATCAATGGCGATGTAATTGTTACAGCAGTAGCTGTGTCTATACATTGATTCATTGATCATTTAAAATTTTCAGATGAAATCACATCAATAAATTTTTTTCTGGTGGTAAAAACTGAACTGGTAGTTAAAAGGAAGAAAACAAAGCTAAGTAATCATGATGCAAGATATGGAGGAAGAGGAGGTCACATTTGACGAGGCTGGTCTCCTTGACAACAAGCAGAAGAGGCCAAGGTCATCAGTCTGGTGTCAAGGTATCATCAAGATACTCTGTCTCTCATTGGCTTTCTTCAGCCTGGTAAGTTTGTTGTGAATTCAATTTTCCATTTTACGGTTTTACCTGTCCTTTTGTTATAAAAGCATTATTAGTAGTGTATTGAAGAACCGAAAGTAGACACTGATTGATATAAGAGATGATGGAACTATACAGGTATTGGTGATGATGGTAAAATATCTGGTATTTCAGAAATGTTACCATCATTAAGGCAATTAAATGCACAGCATTATGTTGAGACTAATCAATATGAAAATATCTTTACTTTGTTTTCTAATTGTCTCCAGTTTTGCAACTAGAGCTTAATTTTAAAGTCAAAAACTTAAAAAAAGTGACTACCATGACCTCTGATTGGACAATATCATATTTACAGGTCACTTTTCTTACATTTGTTTGATTATGGTTTTAAGCTTTATCCATATCTAAAATATAAACTGCATACTTTATATTATGGTAATTAAAGCTTTATCCATATCTAAAATAAACTGCATACTTTTCTATAACAGTTGAGGGCTCAGGAGATCTATTGTATAGTTGCTAATATTTTTTTTTTTTTATTTCACTAAAGCGGAATAACCCAAACTCGTGAAATTTAAAATTGAAAACATCGCGAAATTATTAAAAAAATCCTAGTTTTATATATCACATCATATCAAGCAAATGATGGATGACAACAATGGTGATTTGCGAAAATAAACAACAAATAAAATGCAAACAGTAAGTTACATGACATATTACTTATTGAACCTGCTATTGACAATACTTTGTGTTATGACAGGGGCTATGTATTGCCATCCCTGGCCCTACCCTGATAGACCTTGGAGAGCGTGTTCAGACCGACACCTCACACATGGCCCTTGTGTTTACTGCCCGTTCAGTGGGTTACCTGTTCGGGGCCCTTGTCGGAGGATTCCTGTTTGATATATTCGACAAACAACTACTGCTGTGTGTGACACTGTTCCTCGCCTCGTTGGCTACCTGTGTGATCCCATGGGCACTAACTCTTGTTGTACTGGCTGTAATGTTCTCTCTTCAAGGCATCGCCATGGGGGTACTCGATACAGGTAGGTGTAGTTATAATTTTGTTTATATTTGTGATCCTCTTAGATTCTTCTTAGCTCCTCTTTAACTGAGCATATTGGGTGATGGGGTGGTGTTATGGTTAAACCACTCGCCTTTCACCTAGCCAGCCGGGGTTTGATCCCTGGAACGGATGTGAAAAGGTTAGGGGTCACCTGTCAGATCACATGGGTTCTCTCGGAACACTCCTGTTTCCTCCAACACTAAGACCCTTCGTGCGCTCACATCCGGGTCATCGAGGGTGATCTACATAAGTTGTATAACTTGTTTCTCAATCGATGTAAAATAGATAAAGATTAAAATTGAGCATATATTCCACACAATTTTACAAACCTAAAATTCATTGTAATCATGAATAGAAATGAAATCATCAATTATTTGAGTGATATTTAATTGGAAATTAGATAAACTCCCATAAAATATATGACTTTAAGAACAACTTTGCAGATTGGGAAAATGGGGAGATAACTCAATAACTGACACAATGGACCTTCGTCCCAGAAGATTAGATGAAAAGAAAAGAGGCCCGTGATTTACAAAGAAGTTTTTTTTTGCCTTTCGAATATGGTAGTTAATATAAGATACTTTATTATCCACAGGTGGGAATGCTCTTTGTGTGAGAATCTGGGGCAAGAGGAGTTCACCATACATACAGGCCATGCACTTTGCCTTTGGTATAGGAGCATTCATTGCACCACTACTATCGCAGCCTTTTCTCCACGAGGTTTCCCTGGCCAACACCACACATCCTATCACAGATGGCAGTCAACTATGGAGACTGATGATCAACAACAACTCTTCTTTACGAATCAAACGTGAGGATTCCAAAGACATTCAAAATTTGACCCAATCATTGAATGAATCTTCAAGTTTTATGACATCTCTGAAACCAAACACGTCATTGACAAGTTTTATGACATCTCTGAAACCAAACACGTCATTGACAGAGATTAATGGTACCATGACAACAACTATAGGCCCTACTACCACAACAGTGAAAGCGGTGAAGCCAAATGCAAGTGACAAACATCTAGATATACATTGTGCAGATGGTGCATGTACAAATAAAAATGGTGATGATTCAGCAGATACAGAGGCTGAAAAGAATAATACTCCTGCTCCTTCAACACCACCACCACCAAAGACCGAGAAGTCAAATGTTAATGTAACTATGACTTCAACGAGTCAAGGTCTTGAAAATGATGAGAATGGTAATGTTACCAACATAACTCCGCCTGAGAGCACAACAAATAAACTAACAGCTATCCCAAATTTGTCATCCAATATTCCAAATCCTACACCTAAACCTACCATAACTCCAAAGCCAACTACAACTCCAGAACCAACAACACAAAAGCCAACAACTCCGAAACCAACAACTCCAAAGCCAACAACTCCGAAACCAACAACTCCAAAACCAACCACTCCAAAACCAACAACACAAAAGCCAACCACTCAAAAACCAACAACTCCTAAAACAACAACTCCAAAACCAACAACACAAAAGCCAACAACTCCAAAACAAACAACTCCAAAACCAACAACAACAACAATTGATTTGGATTGCTTTGCTTGTATTGGAGTCAATGGAAGTAATCTTCATATAGATGGAGAAATTACAACCAGTGTCAATACATCTAATGTGTCCGACACAACTACACTCGCCACGGAGACAAGTACAGCCATTAAACCTCAGACAGTAGGTGACATGTTTAATTCTGTTGTGCAATCAGTCAAAAACATGTCCAAGATTCAGTTTTCGTATACCATCATAGCAGCATTATTGCTTGTGAATGCAATCATATTTTTGGTCCTCTTCTGTCATGACAAGGGCAAGGGAGATCTTGACCTTATGGCCCAGAGGGAGAAGGAGAACTATGTCCAGAACTCATGTGTACGACTTACCATACTCCTCGTCATGTTTCTGTTCTTCCTGTCCTATATTGGCATGGAGACGACGTACGGTGGACTGATTATGACCTTCACTGTGGAGTATATGGATTGGAATAAGAACCAGGGAGCCATTGTGACTGCTATCTTCTGGGGTTCCCTGGCTGCTGGACGCGGCTTCTCTATCTTCATTGCTGGGTGTTGTAAACCCCACTGCATGTTGATAATAGACCTCCTAATGGTAATAGGAGGGGCTACAATGTTGAGCTTTGTTGTAAATAAATACAGTTTTATTCTCTGGCTAGGGACGTTATTCCTAGGATTGGGGATGTCATCCATTTTCCCCACTGGCCTAGCCTGGACAGAACAATATTTCCGAATGACAGGCAAGTCCACTGCAGTTCTAGTGACTGGCTCTGCTCTCGGACAGATGATCATTCCTGTTGCTACGGGATACACAATTGACAAGGTAAACAAGATGTACCTGATGTATGTAGTGTTGATTCTCAGTGTGTTCTGTACTGTGCTATTCATACTGATGCAGTTGTTAGCATCCAAATGTAGCAAGGTGTCTGTCTCACAGAATGGATTCATGCCTTTACGTAGTGAGGATAGTATCGAGATGGACGGCATGTCGTACGGTACCACCGAGGATTCCACAAGGAGGAGACTCCTACCAGCTTACAACGATGTTGAGTATGACCAACTACCACAAGATGGTGATTTTGAATTAGATTAAAAGTTTTACTGCAGGTACAGTATTACTATCGGAGATTTTCAAGGTATTTAATACTATAGTCAGAGAAGTAAAGAGAACTTGTAAATAATGCAAATTTTATTAGTTTCATGTGATTCCACCTTAAATACTCAGTCTTTTCGGGATTTGTTTATAATTGAAAATTGTTGTTTATGTTTTCTTGTATCTATCATGTACTGTAACCCACTCAACATGTGACACTGTATGGTATCAGAATTGAAATCCAGTGTGTCACATGTTTTAATCACAGTGACCTTGCACAAATTTCTAACCAACAGTATTATATACATTGTATATCTACTATAGATACTATAATATAAATGGGTCAATGAAGTAATATCAACAGTTATTTTCCATATAACACTGGATCCTTATAGACATATGTTTGTAGGATACGAATTACTTAAAGTAGTAAATATAGGGCTAAGAAGTAATTCTAACAGTGTGGATAAAAGATTGTTGAATTTTCGAGGCGATCTGCCACTTTGTCAAGACACAAGAAAAACAAATAAAATTACATGTTAAGGACGGTCACGGACCTACACAAAAACATAAACAAAAAACACATATAGAATACACAGATAAACTAAAGGGACAATACTATAATATAAATAATATATGTATATATATACTGTTGGTTATAAATTCGTGCCAGGTCCCTGTAGTTTTAATAGTAGTATACCACGTAGTTCTTCCTCATTAAAGTTGCAGGGTCAATATTCTGTGGTTTCCAGAAATCCTTTACTGAATATTAGGCTAAATTCACTGATAACTGTAATATGTGATTTTATATATAATATTGTTCTTAGGTACACAATAATGGTCGTCTAAATATTGCCTTGATTTTTAGCCCACCATCATCAGATTGTGGGCTATTCAAATCACTTTTTGTCCGTGGTCCGTCGTCCGTCCTTCCATCCGTCCGTCCGTCCGTTTACAATTCTTGTTATCGCTATTTCTCAGAAAGTAGTGAAGGGATCTGTCTCACATTTCATATGTAGGTTCCCCTATGGCCCTAGTTGTGCATATTGCGTTTTGGGACCAATCGGTCAACAAGATGGCCACCAGGCAGCAATCTTGGATTTTGATAGTTAAAGATTGTTATTGCTATTTCTCACAAAGTACTGAAGGATTTTTCTCAATTTTCATATGTATGTTCCCTAGGGCTCTAGTTGTGTATAATGCGTTTTTGGATCGATCGGTCAACAAAATGGCCGCCAGGCTGCCATCTTGGATTTTGATAGTTAAAGTTTGTTATCGCTATTTCTCAGAAAGTATTGAATGAATCTGTCTCAAATTTCATATATAGGTTCCCCTAGGTCCATAGTTGTGCATATTGCGATTTGGGACCGATCGATCAACAAGATGGCCGCCAAGGAGCCATCTTGGATTTTGATAGTTGAAGTTTGTTGCTGCTATTTCTCAGAAAGCACTGAAGCGATCTGTCTCAAATTTTGTATGTAGTATGTTTACAAAAGTTTGAAAAGCAGAGAAAAGATCCCTCTTTCCATTGTCAGACATAGATCATTCTTTGGTGGGCGCCAAGATCCCTCTGGGATCTCTTGTTAAAATTCATGGATTTCAGGGAAATTGCAAATTCATGTGCATGTTTAGCGAAAATACGTCACCTGCAGAATTTAAGCACTACATGTATATAGTTACATGTCTATAGTTTTGCTTGATGATAGAATTTCAATGTCATATCTTGTTCTGGACCCATTTGTTCAGAAAGTGATTAGGCTAAATTGGCTAATCACAATTTAACAATAATTTTCAAATCGAGATCAAATCATTTCAGGTTCTATTGATTTTACTAAATTTTATCAATTCTTTTCCTCACCTGATTGCTGATTTGGTAAAGATGGTTTTGCAACAAATGAGAAATGAATATTTCTATAATCAATCATGTGATTGAATTAAACTAATCATCTTTTGAACAACTAGGCCCTGTTCAAGATTTATTCAATCCTACTCTTAAGATATTTTTTCCTGTAACCTTTTCCAATTTTAATTTGAGCAAAATTTTTAAATTCTGTGAAATTTATATTTGCAGTACAATTTTATTATACATAGTATTGTACTTCATAAATGCTAAAATAGCGATTTTTAACTCATTCATCCCTGAATTAATGTTATAAGCTACTCACGTCAAAGATTTAGAAAAGTTCAAATACAGGTTTAGAGGTGAATGGGTTTAAACTTAATTATTGTATGACTATGAACTGAACATATCACATAACTGCCAATATATCAAAATTAGAGTGTTTGTATGTAGTCCATGCCAGAGTCTAGACCTTCTGTTTACGATTCCCTATAAGATAGGTCAAGGTATATTTTAAAACTCGGATGACCATTGAGAGAGTGGGTTTTTGACAATGAGGCCCAGGGTTAGTGTTTATACATGGTTAATAACCCACAGGGACCTAGCACAAAATTCTAACCAACAGTATATGTATATACAACTATTGGTTAGAAATTTGTGCTAGGAACTAGTGTTGTTTTAGATGTATAAAATATGCTGAGTTAAATGCTGTAAAAGATTGTACTTTTTTTTTACTAGTGTTTATTATGAACAATGTATTTTAATTTATATACATTTAGATTTTTTTGTCCAATAGAAAAATGTAGTTTGTAGCTATTGTCAAGGCCTCAATGAACAAACTCTGTGTTCTTGTCATTATTTTATGTAAGAATACTGGAATAATTTACTTGTTTTTATAGGTGTGTACATGTCTGATTGTTACATTATACAAACATCTCCCCACCTTAATTTTGAATTACTGAAACAGTCTGGATCATGACAGAGTAGTAAATTTTGGTAAGCGTATACATTTGTACATATTGCCCTGTACAAGACATGTTATACACATTTATTATTTAAAATGAAGCCCACCTGAAAACAAAATATATCAAAATAGTACTTATATTTAAAATTCACATATAGGATTAATATGTTTACAAAATTTTGTATTCATATGTATTCAAAGAAAAACAAATAGTAATTTTGTGTCAAGGGGAGACAAATATGAAGTTCCCATTTAACATGGTTGTTGGTGAAATGCCCTCAAAGTGTGTACTATAAAGGTGTTTATGTCTGTGATAATCAATTATCTTGTTTCAAAGCTTGATAAGTGTTTTTAAAAATGCATGATTTTTACAATTCATTGATTATTTCATAGTTGAATTTTAATGATTTTTGTCACAAATATGTAAGAATCAGATCCATTTATTCATGCAGAGATGTTTATGGTGTGTATCTTTTAGCAAATGAGAATTCAGGAACTGAATGTGTATATGTATGGTATGTGTCTATATAAACACATGTTATGGTACGTGTGTATGTTATGTGTTTGCTATGTGTGTATGTTTATTGCGGTATATGATAGGTGTAATATTTAGACCGTTTTAAGGAAATCTTGATATAACAAAGGACTTTTATTACACTAGCTAGTACAGGGGATTAGATACTCCTGATTTGTATGATCAAATAAAAACTTGAACAAATAAGAAATGAAAAAGAAGAAATAACATATTGTCATTCTCAAATTCTCTTTATTTTGTGTGGTATACATTTATTTCATAATTAGGTTCACCCATATTTGTTTACTTTATAATATTAATACTTATATTGCTATAATATTTATAAAGCTGTACAATAGTTGCCAAAATTTTCAAATCATATGTAAGATTGGCAATTCAGAATAAATAGCATATTTAAAAAAGATCTAGATCTACAGACTGTCTCACTGAACAAGTTTATTTATAAAATTTATTCTTATTTAGAGTTATTGCCCTTTATAAATAATACCAAACAAGTTGTGGTAAAATATTCTTTTATTTACAAAATGTATACTGTACCATGTAGTTATTTAAATTCAATAGAAATTAGGAATTATAGTATAATTTGATATAAGAAATGATTGGTTTTATTTTATTGTATTTTCTGTGAAAGTTACAATTTATCTATATTATCGTAGTGCTATATGACAATGTATAATTTTTAAGTATACATTATACTCATTGTCGGAGACCCACGTTGATTGCACTACCCTACATTTATCAAGTGTTGCGTAACGTAGTAAGATAAGACGTTGGTATCAGACAATTTGCAAACCTACGCAACGATATGTTAAACATTTTCTCTATAGACAAAATAGCACAAATCTATTTCTACCCATTCACAATATGAACAACAGAAATATATACATTTAAATCTAATTCATGTACAGTCATACTCATGTTACACAATCTTTTCTAGTTTTACACTAACTCCTGTTTTCTTTTTCCGTTATTTTCTAACGTAGCTACATATTTAAATAGCTATCAGAATACAAACATAAGGCTATCCAAGCATAAAATATTAGTCCTCCACTAGATAAAACCTGATTTCGTTCTTTTCAATCAAGAAAATGAGAACACAACTATTGAAGAAAAAGCAGAGACATGTGGTTTAAATTTCATTGACAATTTGTGTTTATACAATACCTGTATGTACCTGTATATGTCGCCTGATCAAACTAAACCAAGCAGAAATAAACTATGTTAGAAAGTATGGTTATTTTAATAGCTCATTTTTGTAGAATATTTTAATGGTTTATAATTGATTGTGTATGTGATGTACATTTGTTCCCATTTTGTTAGAAAATATTCAAAAGTTTTGTATATTTGTATCTGATTATATTATTTTTAACAGTAAACTCTAATGTCTCCAGATAGATATGGCTGACAGTACATGTACCAGTGTGTAACCACTATGAGGTGTGCTTTTGTTAAGTAAGTGACAGTATAGTTGCAATTGATT
This sequence comes from Argopecten irradians irradians, assembly GCA_004382745.1. Classification (NCBI taxonomy): domain Eukaryota; kingdom Metazoa; phylum Mollusca; class Bivalvia; order Pectinida; family Pectinidae; genus Argopecten; species Argopecten irradians. The sequence goes on from SAYR01000363.1 coordinate 12,713, forward strand.
CCCTATTAAAAGTTGTGTCTGGTATATGCATGTACATAAGGTATGTGAATTACAAACTGTAGTGGGAAAGTGCAATCGCCTAAAACTGGTACACAACCCTACATGATATTGCTTATCAGGCCATAAAAACATATGTTGTATGTGGTGCTTTAGATGTCAGAGTTCACACCAACAACAAAAGAAAATACGAAAATGATCTTTGAAAATGTTAATTGTGAAATTTTAATTGCTTTGAATAATGTGCTAGACTTTAAAGCACAATATTAAATTACCACAAAAATAAGTCAATTTCAATATATGTACATGTTTTGTTCTGATGTGATAGCTGCCCACCAGAATAAAGAGATCTTGTACACAAATCAAACCAAATCTTACTCCTTTACCAAACTTGTACTGTTTTCATTTTTCTTAAATCTGCAATGACTGAATGTTTAAAGGTGTTAAATGGACAGAAATATCCTGAATACCTGTAAAATCAAAGTCCACAAAGAACCATTGATGGCCTGTGGAGATGATGGGTTAAGGCTTGATCCTCTCATTTATAACACCGGATAGAAACCTGGTCGATCTCTAGGTTAATTGTTTGGTTTAATTATCACAAATCTTCTTAGTTATTTTCTGAGATTTTTATTGAGCTGAATATCCTGTTTTAGGCAGAAATACAAAATAAATATAATAATGATGTTAAGAAAATCTAAATCTTTTAAGATTTAGTTGTGCCTTTATTATGCAGATTTCTTTTTTAATGACTTATTATCTGTGATGGTTAGATATCGTTGTTGTTATGAACCAAATCTCGGGTTATTTTTTGGGATTTCCCGGGGTCATCACTATGATAGTGAAAATTTCATCTGCAAAACATTGGTAAATGGTTGACTTATGAATATCCTTAAAGTCAGATTGCAAAAAATTAAAACTATACAGTTTGCATATAAATATAGCTATATTGTGATGTTTTCTTTACCTAAACTTATGGTGAAAGACTTGATTACTAAACTTGGGAAATGTTGGATGGACATGCTTTAATTTGTAGATGTCTTGGGTTCATAAGCTTTAAAAGGGTTTATTTTATATCATAGTTTATGTATAGTCCTGAAAATATTAGGGTTATATTATGATTTTAAAATATACGCACATGTATGTTAATCATATACAGATAAGTAAATTAAAATGATATTCTTTTTGTCCTCAATCTTATTCTGTATCTGTAAAGCTTTACTCATAATTTAATTGTTTTTAGCTCACTTGGCCCGAAGGCCGGTGAGCTTATGTCATGGCGCGGCGTCCGTCATACGTCCGTCCGTCCCATCCGTCAACATATCCTTTAAATCGCTACTAGTCATAGAGTTCTCCATGGATTCTGACCAAATTTGGCCCGAAACATCCTTGGAGGAAGGGGAACAGAGCTTGTATAAATTTTGACCCTGACCCCTGGAGGCAGGAGGGGTGGGGCCCAATAGGGAAATAGAGGTAAATCCTTTAAATCACTACTAGTCCCATAGTTGTAACTGGATTGCAACCAAATTTAGCCAGAAACATCATTAGGGGACGGGGAACAGAGCTTGTATAAATTTCGTCTCCGACCCCTGGTGGCAGGAGGAGCGGGGCCCAAGATGGCAAATAGAGGTAAATCTTTAAATCGCTACTTGTCATAGAATTCTGCATGGATTGTAACCAAATTTGGCCTAAACATCCTTGAAGGGAGGGGAACAGAGTTTGTACAAATTTTGGCTCTGACCCCCTTGGGGGCAGGAGGTGTGGGGCTTAATGGGGGAATATAGGTAAATATTTAAATTCCTATAGAAAAGAAACAATGAATCTGTATTCAAAACATAATTTGGCATTACAAACCAGGTGAGCGATACAGGCCTTCTGGACCTCTTGTTGGATATTATGCTATTATTAGTCATGTATAAATGATGCAGGATTTTGTGAATATCAGTGATGTGCAAAGACATGAAATGTCAACAAATGAAAATTCTATTGGTCGTATAGTATACTGTATAATTGCTTATATATATATTTTTTTTTAATTTTACTAAATTTTTGAATTCACTAAAATTTGTGAAATCCAATAAATGACAATTTTAGAAAAGAACAACTAATGATGTTACATATCACATTCTGTCACATGAATCACACTTTCACTTTGAAATTTTACCCCTTCACAAAAATAACAATTATATAGTATCTAGATAACTATGCTTGTTGGGTAACTCATTGTTGGTAAGATACAATTGCTACAACATATATCTTAAGTTGTCATATCAGATGTTACATATTATTTTTGTATTCCACATAATGCCAATTAAAGATGGATGGAATCAGCTGATTTTGAGTAATGTATCAATCTGTTTAATTAAACAATTATGTTGACTGATTGAAATGTCTATATACTTTTACAATATCCTTCTCTCCTGCATTATCTTTCTGTAACCGTTTTATTATACCTTGTACTAGGGATGGACTTTGTATATTACAGAGTCTTTGCATATTACAGAGTTCCCACCCCTGCGGGTAGGTATACCATTGTGACGTCTTTGTTGTGTGAGCGAAACCACAGGCGACTGCTTCTGGTTTAATAAAACTATAATAACCTACCCCTACTATATGAAGGGTTGGACATTGTATTTTTCCAAAACCAGATGCAGACGCCAGTGGCGAAATTCACATCAATTTTCAGACACATGACATCACAATCAATACCTACCACCAAGAACTTATTTCTCTAATATTCAAATATAGAATTACACTCGTGTAATCCTGTAAACTGATGTAATTTGATGTATACAATATTTCTGATTTTGTTATTTTTAACATATTCGCAAATACATGCGATCTAGGACTCTTACTGACAATTTAATGTAAGTTTATGTTGATCATTCTGTATGTCCTTAACATTTGGTTAATGTTAATTCATCAATAAATCAGTTGCTTCTATGACAGTTTGATCTTTGCATGTTTTTATCTGTCCATTATGTGGATTCAAACTTTGCAAACAAATTTGGATTTGTTCCAAAATATAAATGTGGAAGACCATACAAGTTTACTTTGTGGAAGTTGGACCTCCTCAGTACTAGTACTGCCTGAGACAAAAACCAAAATGGCTGCATATCTGTTATGTTGTTTCCTTGTCATGTACAAAATAAAACTGACAATTTATAGAAACAAGGAAAACTGCTTATAGCCGCAAAGCGTGGCATTATCCCCCACGCCCCGCAGTTTGTATTAAAACCCAAATACATCAGGGTCAAAGTAACATTTATTCAAATATTACTTTAAATGTTCGAAAGTATTGTAAAAATGAGGGAAAAAAATTAACAAAAGGAAACAGTAATCTCATATATACAGAAAGTTTCATGGAGCTGCTTTGCACGGTTTTTGAGTTATAGTCCGGAAACAGCCGGAAATAGTAATTAGGGGTTTTTGAGTTTTGAGATTAAGTTTCTATGGTAACGGAAAAAAATCATCAAAAATGAAAGGTCAGCATTAGCAAAATACTCAACTAGGGCACTTGTCTGATGTATAAGAAAGTTTCAAGGAGCTGCATTGAACAGTTTTGGAGTTATAGCCCGGAAACAAAAAGAAACAGTAATTTGTTATTTTTGACTATGTTTCCATGTTTCACAGAGCTACTGCTACCTGTTACCTCTTCGTAGACATTGTAGTTAGCTGGTTCCAGCTAGTTGTGGTTCGGCGTTTTGTTCTTTACTGAGTATTATTGTCCCGGTTGGCCATATAAAAAACTGGTGGTAAACTTGCAGGAACAGGGTGGTTCGTTCGTTTTTTAAACGAGTTCAGAGTAGGGGCTTCTACTACGAGTTTGGAAAAGGGAGTTTCCACAAATCTACGACTCGCCGACTAAATATACTTTATCGTGATTTAAGTCCTGCTCTGTTTTTTCTTAAAGAGTTTTTTTAAAACTATTACCCTCTAGTACTAGCTGAGACTTGTAAATAGCTTTTGTCTTTTATCTAGTTTTATCTTATTCCCATTTCAGAATTTTATGGACTTTTCGGGATCACATCGTTCCTTTTAACGTTCTATATTCTAAGGTGGGAAGTTCCAAACTTTTTTAAAAGTCTTGAATGGTATGGTGGATTTTCATAGAGTGAACTCTTTTAGTTGCTCTTCGTTGGACATTTTCAAGAGCGATCTGATTCTTTTTAGCAGTAAGACGCATACTGGGGTTGCATATTTTTTTTTCTATCTGCTATTTATTGTATTTATTTTGTTATGATATTTCATTTATTTTTTATTATTTAGTGTATCCCCTAAGTGGAAGTTTCAGATTTACGGGGTCTTAATAGTGTAAGGGACCTTTTTGTACACAGGGTTAGAAAAGGGTTATATCGGACGCGTTCTCTGATTGTAGGAGGTACTAAATGTCTCGCACACTCACTCTCACGCACTCACGCTCACTCGCCTATGGATACGTCTGACTAACATGCTGACAGGTAAATGTTAAAGTTTTGTTGTTGCAATTACAGCATGTATATCGCTTCACACTCACTCTCCTCACAGCGTCGCTACGAGGCTTCTCTCATTTTGTTCGAGTGGATTTGTGGAAGGCAGATAATGCCGCTGTCTTGTTCTAAAGAGTTTATCCTATTATTTGAGGTTTGTTGGCAATATTTTTTAGTGTTTCAAGGCCATTTTTCCAAGTCTCTAGTCTCAACGTGACTACACTGTCTCGTGTCTGCATATGAAGTTCTTGCAGCACTCCAGTAGGGTTATTATTGTTTCTAGAAAATTTTAAGAGTCGCTCAGCAAATAGTTCTTATTGTGGCTTATGTTGGCTACTTCGAGTAAGGTCATTAGATATATCACAGAAAATGAACAGGACCTAAGAACACTAACCTTGTGGGTACACCACTAGTCACACCTCGCTCACTAGTCCAGAAGTTTCAACCATGATAACATAGCTTCGTTGTTTTTAGTTGGAATAAGAATTCTTCTAATCCACTTCAGTATCTTTTCCAGTGATACCATAACCCTTTAGTTTTTTAGGCCACCATCTATCAGAAAATAGGTGCGGCTTATTCAAAATGCGCCCTGCGGCTGCCGTGGTCCGTCGTCATCATCCATCCGTAGCAATGCTATGTTATCACTATTTCTTTAAAAACATGGGCTGCAGGGATTATTTTTGTTCAAAACTTCACTTTTATGGAGGGTCCCCGCTTGGGATCCATATTTGTAGGCATAACAGATTTATTTGAGGGGCTGAATCGAGAAAAACAAGATGGGGCCTAGCCAGGCAGCCATCTTTGGATTTTGGCAGTTTGAAGTTTGTTTATCGATATTTCTTGAGACTACTGAAGGGATTTTGTTTCACGAAACTTCACGGGGTGGAGGTTACCCTTGGTCCCCTAGTGATGTGCCATTACAGATTTTGAGGCTGATCGGAAAAAACAAAGATGGCCGCCAGGCAGCCCATCTTTGGATTTTGGCAGTTGAAGTTATTTGTTATCGATATATTTGCTTGAGACTGCCTGAAGGGATTTTGTTCAGTACTTCACATGGAGGTATACCCTTGTCCCTAAGTTGTGCCATAACAGAATTTTTGAGGCTGATTCGGAAAAACATAGATGGCCGGCCCCAGGGCAAAAAAAAGGCCATCTTTTGATTTTGGCAAGTTGAAGTTGTTATCGATAGTTTTACTTGAGACACTACTGAAGGGATTTTGTTTCAAAACTTCACATGGAGGTTACCCTTGGTCCCTGGTGTTGTTGGGCCTATACGATTTTGAGGCTGTTCGAAAACAAGATGGCCGCCGAGGCGCCATCTTTTGATTTTTGGCAGTTGAATGTTTTTTATCATATATTTCTTGTAGAACTACTGAAGGGATTTTGTTCAAGACTTCGCATGGAGGTTCCCTTGCCCCTAAGTTTGTGCCATCAGATTTTCGAGGCTGATCGGAAAAAAAGATGGCTGACGCAGGCAGCATCTTTGTGAATTTTGGCAGTTGAGTTTGTTATCGATTTTTCTTGAGAACGTTACTGAAGGGATTTTGTTCAACTTCACATGGGAGGGTTACCCTTGGTCCCTAATTTGTGCCAATCATATCTTTGAAGGCTGATTGGAAAAAACAAGAATGACCGCCATGGCGGCATCTTGGATCTTTTGATAATTTAAGGTTTGATATCCACATATTTCTCAAAAGTGCTGAAGGGATCTTCTCAAAATTATAATATGTAGGGGTTCCCCTAGTGGCCAAGTTGTGCATATTGCATTTTTGGACCAATCGGTGAAAGCAGATGGCCCGCCATAGGCCCCCATCTTGGATTTCGATAAGTTTAAACAGTTTGTTTATGGCTATTGCTCAGGATAGTAACTGAAGGGGATCTGTCCTCAAATTACATATGTATGGTTCCCTAGGGACCTAGTTGTGGGATATTGGGCATTTTGGGGACCATCAGTTTAACAAGATGGCCGCCAGGCGACGCATCTTGGGATTTTTGTTATTTTCAAGTTTGTTAACCGTGCTATTCTTTCTCAGAAAAGTACTGAGGGATCATGGTCTAAATTCATATGTTAGGTTCCCTAGGCATAGTTGTAGGCATATTGTGATTTTGGGGGGGACGATTGGTTTCACAAATTACTGCCAAGGCAGCCATCCTTGGATTTTTTATTTCAAAAGTTTGTTATCGGCTATTTCTCAGAGAAAAGTATTGAATGGATCTTTCTCAAATTTTCACATGTAAAGGTTCCCCTAGGACCTAGTTGTGCAGTATTGTGATTTGGGACTTGATTGATCAACAAGATGCGGCCTGCAAGGAGTCATTTAGATTTTTGAGTAGTTGAAGTTTGGTTACCTGCTATTTCCTCAAAAGGTACTGAAGGATCTGGTCTCAAATTTTATATGTAGTATGTTTGAAAAAGTTTAAAAAGTAGAGAAAAGATCCATCTTTCCTTTGTCAGATATAGATCATTCTTTGGTGGGCGCCAAGATCCCTCTGGGATCTCTTGTTTAAGTAGATGTTTGTGAGGGACTTTATCAAAAGCTTTACTGAAGTCAATATAAATTGAATTGACATTACTCCCTTTGTCTACGGCTTCTGCCCAGTGTTCAAGGACCTCCAATAGATTGGTAGTACAGGATTTACCAGGTCTAAAGCCATGTTGATGTTCTGTGAAGAGATGATTCCTGTCCATATGATCTACGAGCTTGTCTCTAAAGATTCTTTGGAGAATTTTGCCTGGGATTGAAGTCAGACTTATTGGATGGTAGTTCTCCACTTTGTTGTGATTCCCACTCTTGTACAAAGGAGTCACATTTGCAATTCGCCAGTCGTCTGGAATTTTTCCTTCGTCTAAAGATTTCCTGAATATAATTTCCAAGAGTTGTGATATTACATTTGAAGTTTCAACAAGAAGTGTAGGATGAAAGATGTCAGGCCCTGGAGATTTATTAGGGTTTAATTTCTTTATAGTTTTTTCAATTAAGCTCCTGTCGAATTCGATATCATCAAGTTCTGTTTGATATGGTCTCTCTTGGAAGTGTGGTGAATCTTCACTTTCTGGTGGGTTAAAAACTGATCCAAAGTAGTTATTCAGCTCATTGGCGGTATCATAGGGGTTAGTGGTGTTAGTACCATCCGCTTTTACCACGTTGGTTATAGACATTCCTGTTCGTGTTTTTTCACCGACATATTTCCAAAAGAGCTTGCTGTTATCTTTGATGTCTTGCACTAGTTTCTTTTCATAATGATAGTGTGAGCGTCGAATCTGTCGTGTTGCAGTGTTCCTGGCTCTCTGATTCACTTTAAGGTTGCTTTCTGTTTTACAGTGAAGGTATCGGACCCACTTCCGCCTTTTTTGTCGGATGGACTGCTTGGCTTCGTTGTCAAGATGGGGCTTCCAACGCTTCCTAACTGGGGATGTCTTGTTCACGGGTATTTTATCTTCAATTAGTTTGGTTATGGTTTCAACAAGAACATTCCATGCTTGGGTCGTTGACATGTCCTCAACCTGAATGATGTTTAGCCAGTTGACAGAGTTAATTCTTCGCGTATAGCGTCGTAATGCCCTTTGTGATATTTTAGTATGATTGTCACAATGTGATGCACTCAGTTTAAAAGACAATAAAATATGGTCACTCCTTCCGATACTTGGAAGATAGTTAACATCGTTGACAATCTGTTCATCGTTGCTAAAAACTAGATCCAGTACTGATGGATTTTGACCTTCCCTATATCTGGTAGGCTTTTGGATATGTTGATATAAAAAAAGTGTCTCGAACACACTCCAAGAAACGAGTAGATATATGGTTTTCTGACGTACATATTGTCCAGTCAGTCCAATTTATTTCAGGAAAGTTGAAATATCCAGTGATCAGAATAGTGTTTTGCGTTTCTAGTTGACACTTCTCTCATTAAGTTTGTTAGGTAGGTGAAATTTTCAGCTGTACTCTTGGGGCTACGGTAGATATTTGCAAAAAGTAGCTTGTCACCATTACTCAACTTGAGTTCAACAGCTAGGTACTCTTCAAAGGTTGTTGTAAATTTTACTTGCTGGACTGTCATTTGTTCCGAGATATAAAGGGCTACTCCACGTCCTTCATTGTTGTTGGTGAAGCATCTAAATCCAGGTATTTTATAGAAACTGTTGTGCAGAGGTAGTATCTTGTTCTTTTGGTAGATTTCAGTGAGTAGGATTATACTGGGTAATGATTTTTCTACAAGTTCCTGAAGTTCATCCATCTTACTAGTAGATAAAATATCTACATTTGAATAAAATATGAGAAGGTCGTTAAAAGAATCACTATGTATAGTGGTAAAACTATTCTCCTATACTGCACTGCTAGGTTGCCCTGCTGTAGCAAACAATTGCATGTTTGGAGCATTCCCAAGGATAGTCTGATCAGGGTCAATGTCGTAACAGGTGTCAAGATTATAAAAGTGAGACTCAGAATATAAATTGTTATCCTGAAGATGGTGATTTATCCCAATATGACTGAAAATCGGGAGACTGCCATGTTGAGGACGAGTCTGTTGTACTTTCTGTGTCCCTTTCTGTCATACCATGGGTATGATGAAGCTCCTTTGGTATTGTTTGACTGGTGTTAGGAAGTGGAGTCTTCTTAATTTTTTTCTTTTAATTCCTCTCGTTGTTGCTTAGTTTGGTCTCGTTTTATAGCAGCTTTTTTAAGGCGTGATGGACAGTTCTTGGAGATGTTCATAACGTTTTCTAGTATTTTTTTCCTCTGTTGCTTGTTCCCTAGAATTACTTTCAATGGTTTGGTTTTAGTTTCATCGTATTTACCAAATCGAAAGTGTGTAGTTAACTCTTAATCTGCTACGCCTATTTTCGAAGTCAGAAGTCGAATGTCATCTTCATCTTCTTTTTTCTTTTGTTGACCATCTCCTTCGGTTTTCTCAGGGATGTTGAATATGATTATATTTGTATTCCTTCTCCTTCTGTCATCTAATTCTCTCACTCTGCCATCAATGGCTTTTTCAATATCTGATGTTATGTCATTAACAGCTGTTAGGCGTACCTGTTCTATGTCCTTAGATAGCTGATATTTTGTCGTCATGCTCCATTTTTAGAGTGTGTACTTTGGTATCGAGCAAAGCTGTTTTGTTCTCTAAATTTGCCAAGCATCTGTTGTTTGTACCCTTGACCTCTGACAGAGTTCTGCTGATGTTGTTCAGAGTTGGTAGTGTGTTGGTGCATGCAAAACATGACCATCTAAAACCTGGCATTTCTCTATCCGCGACTAAGTTCACAGCACTTTCTTTTACTTTAGCGCAGGTAGGACAGAAGTTCAAATTGCAACCACTACAGACTGCTAGTGTATTGGGGAAATAGCTCTAATGTAGTCTGTGAAAAAGGATAATCAAAAAGATAGAATTTTCTATAAATACTGATTTATTTCAGTCGGGTGTGGAGCGGAGAAATATCCAACTCTACACTTCCAAACCTAGGCCTAAAGTGAATAAACAAGTAATACAAAATGATATAATATACAAAATATACAGGAACAAACATGTAAACAGCACTTAGCCTAAACGTGATATACAATAGTCGCTAATTAACTGACGCAAGTGTTACCGGTATTGAGAACTGCTAAGAAGGTCATAAACCGCGTGACACATGTAACAGCAATTTTTTTTTAAAAAGAATGGAAGGTCCGCAATTAAAAAAACCCACCAAAAACCAAACAACTAGGGCACTAGTCTGATGTATACAGAAAGTTTCAAGGAGCTGCCTTGAACGGTTTTTGCGTTATAGCCCGAGAAAGAATCTCGGACGGACGAACGGATCACAAAACAATATCCCCCGCAAACGCGTTTCGCGGATGATAAAAATATGGAATTTCAGAGAGGAACATTTAGAACTTTTTAGGTTCAAAAAAGCAACTGCACAATAAGGGCACATGAGTATTCGTATGAAATTTGATACGGGTCCGGTTTTAGTTGTGCGTTTATTCACAGAAGTATTGCGATAATTCACAAAAGAACTGCGTTTATTTGCAATAGTATTGTGTTAATTCACAAAAACATTGCGTTTATTTACAATACCTTTATTTGTTTTTCATATCTAATTTTGCACTAATGGGCTTCCGTACACTGGTCCCAGGACGTCTTGGTCTCTATAACAAACGAGTTCGGTTCACATTGTTCAACGACAATCTTGTCGTCATTCATAACTAGGCATCCGAAGACTTGTGAGAAACAGTGGTTCATCAAATCGAGCCCAGAACTAAACACCACTGAATCCCAATCACCAAAAAAGGCTTAGGCTAGGATATTTAGTTTAATAGGAGCTGCTGGTTTTTTTTTTATGTAAAAGACGTACAATGTAACGTGTGAGTGACAACTCCGAAACACTGGAAGATACTTTTTTAGTAGTGTTATGACCTTCTGAGGCAGCTTTGAGAAAAAACTGAAAGACACATTAGTAACTGTATCAATGGAAATATATGAGCTCGCGCGGTACGTATTACCCAAGAACAAGTACGCCATCACTTCCCAGGTCGCCTGCTGTTGTGATGACTATATATTCACGAATTCATATTGCATTTAGATGATAATGTATCACAAAAACCAATATTTGACATATATCTAACTACTGTCTATTTTTTTTTTTAAAATGTAGCAGTTTGAATGTAGCATTCGTCACATCCAACATAGAATACGAGATGAAACGTTTTGATGGGAACATCAAATGTACTTCTAGAACTCAATCTTCAACTTTGATTTCGTACACTTTCACTTGTGCATCGAAGTATCCGACCCATAAGGTTCCTGCATACAAAGCGATCGAGTAAGGCATTGCTGCTTCTTGCGGGACTATAGTCAACAAGCGCTGGCAGTCATCTGAGAGAAGCTCAACACATCGGCTATACTGCTCAGATACGATGAGACAATCCTCATCGAAGTATTCTACATCGGTGATTGCGTAAGGCGATGCAGGTGTGTACATAAAGCTATTGAAGCGTTCATTGTGTCGTATCTGTAGTTTATCACCAAGGTAACGTAGTTTCACGGTCAGGTTCTTGTTTAAGAGAACCAGGTGACTGTTGCCTTTATCGGTACGATTTATCACGGCCAACGTGTCGCCTTTCTTGTTTATTTTCACACGACTGGGTTGGACGAATATGGCGTCTCCAAAGGCATCTTTTTCGACACGGTTTGTCTCGGTTTTGTTCTTGTATGTTACCACACACCTGATACTATTCCTAGTTGGCTTCAAATCTGTATCATCAACGAGAGTGACGTGGACCTCATCCTTATATCGACACGCACATCGAGGATAAAGAGGTTTGGTTGACAAGAAATCAATCATCCGACGCTCAAATCCTGTCTGTCCTCTGACCGATGTTAGCTGTTTGATACTCATGTCCTCTTGACAACAAAGCAGCATTGAATCTGGTTCCCCAGGTGTAACACATGCACCACAGACATTCAGGTCGTGTCTAAATGTTTCTTTGATTTCGCCGTTTATATCAATTTCTTTGAGTTTCTTTTTGTCAATAAGATTAATCCAACACGATCTCTTTTTGATCGGTAATATTTCGTGGGCATATGATTTTGCAAATGCATGTGCAGAGCACGAGAAAGATGATATCAGTTTAGCACACGATTCAGTTTGGTGAAGCGTTACAGATGCACTTCCGCGGTGAATATCCGAGTCTTGTTCTATAGAACGTGGCATTTTCTTGTGATGTAAAGAGTCCAAACAGTCCGAACTCACCTCGACAGAACTAACCGATTCTCTGTTTACCACAGGCGTATCATCGGGTCGTTTCCCGGTGTGTCCTGTTGTCTGTGAGGTTAAACAACCAAACAACTCCTCCAGTTGTAGAACATCAATCATTCCTGGAATGAATGTTACAGGCGGGACTTCTACCACGTCACCGTCGTCATCATCTTCCTCGTCGCCGTCGTCGTCGTCTAAGATGATGTCTGCCATGTCAAGTACTGATTTGTTACCGAACTGTTTTAGAGTGGCCTTTATTTTATCTTTTCTTCGACGTGCACTGTCGATGTGACATTGCATCCTCTGGAGATTGTTGTCAAAGGCGTTCCGCGTAGCGTCCACATTTTTTCTATACGAAACTAAAAGTGAATCAGCAATATTATTTATGGTGCTTAGGAATTTCTCGCGCTGAAAGTTGATGTCTTTTTCGACTAGCTCAAGTGCGAATGTCCGTTCATTCCTGACCTTCAGATTGACCAAATCTTCTCTGTCGGATTCCAGATTAGCTATACGTTCGACGTATGCTCGCAATTTCCGTTTGCTGACCGTGGGGTCATACGCCAGTGTCATGACCTGGGCAGATCGAAGCTTCTTGGACTCGATTGTTGATTTTACTGTAGTCGGATGTTCTCGGTTAGATAAATGTGTTGTGTCTTCGTCTCTTTCTATTGTCTTTCCTAAAAAAGATAGAAAATACAGATGATACTTCATTAAACGTTTGGTCTTGAGTTCAGTGCTTATCTAGGTAAGAACACCTGCAACGACGTTACACTATACTGAACACGGACATAATAACCAGACAACCCCTAAATTGTGACCGCCATAAACTGATAGAAAGCAAACGGCTTGATCGAAACTTTCACAACAGATAAAATGGAAATACAACTCGGATAAGGATCAAATGAAAAATATTTTCAAATTACCTTTGTAGTACAGACACTTTTATTGCAATATACACTTCATATTAAATAATAAAATTCCCCAAGATATGAATTAGGACATGTATTAAATTCTAATCACACATTTTAGAAATAAGACACAACATACACCTCAATATTTCCTTATCATATCTACCTAACTATGTAACGTTAATAGTGACAATATGTTAATTACGACTTTCTGTTTTCTAGAACATGGTATCCTATCAATAATTAGTTTGATTTATTTGGCCTTACGTCCTATGAACAGCTAGGATAATTGAGGACAGCCTTCGCTGTATGCAGTATTTCAAATGTTAGGTGTCGTGTCTCCTTATAATAATTTATTTTGTTTATATCGCTATATTACTGGTACAAGTCGCCAAAGACACCGAAAACCTGGCACTGGTAAATCGAGGTTAACGTTAATACCAAATACGGCATATATGAACATCGTCGGCAACCATTCGGACTATTTAACAGTCCTGCCACATTTAGCCGTGTCGTCCAACCTGCCCTTTGTGGTCTCCATTGGAATGAAAGTTTAGCGAATCGGAATGATATTATCGTCCTTGGCATGACGTTACATGCTTACCTAGATAAACTGACTGAGGTCTTTTCACGATTTTAGCAATTTTAACTAAAACTTAAACCGAAGAAAGGTGGTTTGTTCCGTGATGGGATACTCTTTCTGGGAAAGGTTGTCAACTAAGCGAGAGTGGCCTTAAATAAGCAACCTCAAGACATTGGAGGATTGGCCCGTGCTAACCACCAAGAAGGAAGTCAACTCTTTCTTGGCCTTTACCAACTACCGTAGGGAGCATGTGTGGGATTTTGCAGGCATTGCTGCTCCGTTACACGAGCTCACTGGAGTCTGGACCAGAGCACACCAGGATGCGTTCCTTAAGCTGAAATTGGCTTTGTTTCGATCTCTGGTTTTAGCCTATCCATACCAAGAAGATACCTAGATACATACGTACTAGATACGGATGCATCCTACTCTGCCAACTCCGGGGGCGGGCATTGCTTTCCACTCTCTTCTTAGTCTTTTGCTTTTCAAACTTCAACTATCAATATCCATGATGGCCATCCTGTTATTCGATCAGTCCTAAAATGCATTATGCAAAGCTTCAGCACTTTCTGATAAACAGCAATAATAAACTTCAGCTATCAAAAACCAAGATGGCGACCTATTGATCATCTTGTTGATCTATCATTAAAATATGCACAAGGACCCTAGGGAAATATACATATGAAATATGAGACAGACCCCTTCAGTACGTTCTGAGAAATAGATTTCAATTATAAAAGTCAAAGATGGCGGCTGGTTGGTTATCGTGTTGATCGATCGCTCTCAAAATGAAATATACACAACAAACACAATGCAAGTCGTATTTAGTTTAAATATCTGTACTAAATTCATAATTATTCTGCGACATGATTGGTAGTTACCACATATTCGAAAGCATCCCATTCCCATCGCTGAAGATAAAGCCTGCAAACTAATGAGAAACCCGTCCTCCTATCGCATACCGTGCATTCGTACCCGTTGCATTGAATTGATTCGGCACACAGTAAATGGTTTTCTGATGTGTGTGATGAGGAAAGCTTCGGCCAGCCTATTCCCTATTTGCATATTACAGAGTTATCTGTCCTTGCGGGAAGGTATTTATTGTAACGTCATGTGTTTTCGAGCGTAACGTCATACTTTTCGGAGAAAATGACGTGAATTGTGCTCACAAAATTATGACGTAACAATCGATACCTACCCGCAAGGGAGCTAACTCTGTAATATGCAAAGACGGAATATTTTTCATAGTATGGAATATTGCTGAAGTTTGATAGAATATTCATGAAATTATTTTGGTCGACTGTGGCCACTTTAACACATCGACATACTTGTTGATATACCACTTGTTTTGAAATGGAATCGTTCCATTGTTTGTTGCTAAGTTTTATTTAGTATTTATCCCATTTGGTGTGTGTGTGGGGGGGGGGGGGTCATTTTGAGATATAAAGGTATTTTCTACAATATTTTACATGGTTATTTTGTATCTTGTAATGTTTGTTAAACTTTGAAGGGAACAGTACAATTTATCATTAGTCTATTAAAAGCACATAAAAACGGTCCCATTAAAGGCAAACAATGTTTTGAACTTAAACGCAAAAGAATGTTGAACCTTAAAGTTAAAAAGTGTTTTGACCTAATGGCTAGAAAGTTTTTTTACCTTAAGGGCAAAAGATACTTTGACCTTCAGATTAAAACTATTTCAAATAATTGTATGAATACAAATGAATCAAGTACTACTTCATATTCAACAGGTACAAGGCGTTCCATTAGAGATACAGCAGATCCGTACCGGTACAACTGGTACGAACCTACAAATGAAAAGCACGGATAGGTTTTAAAATGCGTACAAGTCTAAACCAGCTTAGATTTCTGAAACAATGTGATTTTACAATATATGATGATAAAATTTCCACGAAAAAAGTAATTGTTTGGCCCTTTCCCAAATAATATATACAAAACGATTATCAAACTTTGACTCTTAACATTATGATAAAAGCGAATTAATTCATTTTTATGCAGGAGATCCAAATGTTTTAATGTAATGGTATGAGATATACCTCACTTCTCTATTGTAAAGTAAATAGCTTTCTATACGACGGATTGTTTACAAATGGAATTATGTAAGAATAAATAACACCCATTGATAATGAAAGTAACCTTAAAATCCTGATCACTGACCTAACGTCTCGTCATAATTTTAAACCGTTTACTTACGTTCCGAAGTCCTATTCTTAAGCTTCCTACTCATGTTTTCAATATACGACGGCCACTTTGTTTAAGGACAGTGTAAGTAGGGGAAAGAACTCAATATGTACCGATCCTTGACACCAGGAAGATAAATAGAGTGTTCATAAATGTTATGAACAAAGAGACCTGCACAAGTGTGCACAAGTGTTAACTATTTATGTCCCCTGGATTTCAACAAAGACAAACAGTTTCAAATATCCAAAAGTCCCTAGCTTCCTTCATCAAAGCTTTCTGAATGCCGAATGGACTGTTTCAGAATAGAATTATTTTAATTTAGATTAAACAAAAGTCTGTCCGCCAATGTTACACATAAGACACGTTAGACATAACCTAAAAGGAATCAACTTACATTTAATACTGTTACGGATTTACGGATCAAAGATTTTCCACGGCTCAGATTCATTTAAGGTAATATATTCATCAATTATCATCAATTTATACATATATTCCATGTATATACATATTATGATATCATACAGTTTTATTTTTTTGTTTATATATATAATTGCAAGTCGAAATAAATTCACACAACTAGATATAATAAATATTCTACATTTACACAACATTGAGGTTTCATATATAAACCTGTTGACTTGTTTAAACCGAAATCGATAATTTTTTAATAATTTTGCCTAAATAAACATGTAATCCTGTAAACTGGTGTAATTTGATGTATACAATATTTCTGATCTTGTTATTTTCAACATATTTGCACTTACTGACAATCTAATGTAAGTTTATGTTCTCAGCTGATCATTCTATATGTCCTTAACAATAGGTCAATGCTGAATGTTTTTCATCAATAAATCAGTTGTTTCTATGACAGTTTGATCATGTTTCAACGTGTTTGCATCCAACCATCATGTGGATTCACACTTTACAAACAAATTTGTTTGCATATCCCTATGAAATTAAACAAGAGATCCCAAATGGATCTTGGCTCTCACCAAATGTCTGACAATGGAAAGAGGGATCATTTCTCTGATTTCTTTATCGTTCAAATATAATGTACATATTAAGTTGCTAAAAAGAATCACTTCAATTGTCAAATTTAATGGTCACTGTCTGTCATGCCGTGCTTGGATTGGTTCCAAGATGGAAATGCTGGAGACCCTACAAGTTTAATTGGAGGAAGCTAGACCTCTTCAGTATTCTTTTTGAGAAACTGTCAAAAACCAAGATGTCAGATTATTATCTGTCATGTTGTTTCCTTTTCATGTACAAAATACAATTAGCAATCTATAGGGACAAAAGAGAAACCTACAAATGAAATTTCAAAGAGATGCCTTTAACACTTCTTAGGTTCCAAAATGCAATATGCAAAGTAAGAGCACATGTGGATGGAGTCTTCATATGAAATTTGAGACATATCTTATATATATATATATATACAAAGATATATCAGAACTTTCTGGGAAATACCGGTACAAACTTAAGACTGATTGGAAATTACAAGAGGAACTTCCATATCACATTTCAGAAAGATCCTCTAATATTTTCAATCGTCAAAGTGTAAGGTCCGCATGCACTGATAGGCCAAAGAGACACTGAAAGTGAAAATTATACAAAAAAAATATCTGTTCAGTACTTGCGACGTAAACATATTTTTTATGGAGGAACGAAAAAAGGACAAGTGTGATGACCCGAATTTGTCCAAGGATTATTCAATGACAACCTATCATCATTCATAGCTAGACATCCGAAGACTTGCAACTGTTGAAGAATCAGTGGTTCATCACGAAGATCCCATGACTAAAACATTGAATCCCAATCACCGAAAAAGGGCTTAGATTAGGGTGGAAAGGTTATACGAGAGGGTTGTGGCCGCAGGTTTTTGTGATGTAAAAAACGTAACGTTTGATTGACAATTCCAAAAGAAGTTATTCAAAACTGGAAGACAGTATATAATGACCTTCTAAGACATCTTTGAGAAAAGACTGAAAGAGACATCAACTGTATCCATGGAAATATGTCAGCGCGCCTGGTACGTGTTGCCCTAGCGTCATAACTTCACAAGTCGTCTGCTGTTGTCATGACCATATGTTCACGAATGTATATTGATAATATAATTCATCACAATAACCCTATTTGACATCATATATCTAACAACAACCTATTTCAAAATATGTACATGTAGTTTGAATTTTGCATTCATTAAATCCATCTTAGAATAAATGATGGAATATTTTGTTAATTGATGAGAACATCCAATGCACTTCTAGAACTCAATCTTCAACTTTGATTTCGTACACTTTCACTTGAGCATCGAAGTATCCGACCCATAAGGTTCCTGCATACAAAGCGATTGAATAAGGCATGGCTGCTTCTTGCGGGACTATAGTCAACAAGCGCTGGCAGTCACCTGAGAGAAGCTCAACACATCGGCTATACTGCTCAGATACGATGAGACAATCCTCATCAAAGAATTCTACTTTGGTGATTGCGTATGGCGATTCTGGTGTGTACATCAAGCTATTGAAGCGTTCATTGTGTAGTATCTGTAGTTTACCACCAAGGTAACGTAGTTTCACGGTCAGGTTCTTGTTTAAGAGAACCAGGTGAGTGTTGTCTTTATCGGTACGATTTATCACGGCCAACGTGTCGCCTTTCTTGTTTATTTTCACACGACTAGGTTTGACGAATATGGCGTCTCCAAAGGCATCTTTTTCGACACGGTTTGTCTCGGTTTTGTTCTTGTATGTTACCACACACCTGATACTATTCCTAGTTGGCTTCAAATCTGTATCATCAACGAGAGTCACGTAAATTTAATCCGTATATCGACACGCACATCGAGGATAAAGAGGTTTGGTTGACAAGAAATCAATCATCCGACGCTCAAATCCTGTCTTTCCTCTGACCGATGTTAGCTGTTTGATACTCATGTCCTCTTGACAACAAAGCAACATTGAATCTGGTTCCCCAGGTGAAACACATGCACCACAGACATTCAGGTAGTGTTTGAATGTTTCTTTGATCTCGCCGTTTATATTCATTTCTTAGAGTTTCTTTTTGTCAACGAGATTAATCCAACACGATCTCTTTTTGATCGGTAATATTTCGTGGGCATATGATTTTACAAATGTATTTGAAGAGCATGAGAAAGACCGTATTAGTTTAGCACATCGTAATCCAGTTTGGTGTAGCGTCCCAGATGTACTTTCCTGATTTCTCTCCGAGGCTTGTGCCACTGTGTTGTGGCGTAAAGGGGCTACACAGTCAGAGCCTCTATCGACAGAACTAACCGATAGTGGGTATACCACAGTCGTACCATCGGGTCGTTTCCCGTTGTGTCCTGTTGTGCCATCGTGTCGTTTCCCGGTATGTCCAGTTGGCTGTGAGGTTAAACAACCGAACAATTGCTCTAATTGTGGAACGTCAATCATTCTTGGAATGAATGTTACAGGCGAGACTTCTACCACGTCGTCGTCTTCATCGTCGTCGTCATCTAAGATGATGTCTGTCATTTCAACTAATTTATCATCATCCTTTTTTAGAATGGCCTTTGTTTCATCTTTTTTCCGGCGTGCATTGTCGATGTGACGTTGCATCCTCTGGAGATTGTTGTCTAACTTGTTTCTATACGAAGCTAAAAGTGAATCAGCAATGTTATTTATGGCGCTAAGGAATTTCTCGCGCTGAGAGTTAACGTCTTTTTCAAGTGCGGATATCCGTTCATCCTTAACTAGATTGACCAAGTCTTCTTTGTCGGATTCCAGATTTGCTATACTTTTGGCGTATTTTCGCAATCTGTTTTTGAGTTTCTCTTTGATGAGTGTGGGGTCATACGACATTTCCTGACGGGGGCAGATCAACGATCCCCGGACGTGAATGTTGCCTTGATTGTAACCGGATGTCCTCGGTAAGATAATTGTGGCGTGTCTTCGTTTCTTTCTCTTGTCCTTCCTAAAGAAAGAAAAGATACATATTATACTTATTAGGGTTAAGAGTTTATCTCGGTAAGAAAAGTAAAAAAAAAAAAAAAAAACTGCCACAGCGTCATATTATACTGAACACCGACAAAATAGTCGTCAAACCTCTAAATTCTTACTGCTATAAATTGATAGAAAGCATTAAAACAAAGTAAACAGCTAAACAAAAACTTTCATAACAGATGAAATTGCAATACAACTTCTCGGACATTCATAAAATAAAACATATTTGCAATAAATGAACATCATACTAAATAAGCAAATCCCCCCAAATATGAATTAAGACGTGTATTTAATGCTAATTATACATTTTAAAAATCAGCCACAACATACACCCCAATATGTTATAATCGTGCTCAACTATCTAACGTTATATAAGTAAAAGTGGCAAGATGTTTATAAATTATGACTTTTTGTCTTTTAGAATATTGTATACTATCTATAATTGGCTTGGTCTATTTGTCTAAACGTCCTATTAACAGATAGGGTAATTAAGGACAGCCTCCGCTGTATGCACTTGTTGTGTGGGAATGTCTGAGTGTTTTGGGAGGCTGTGGTATGTGTCCTGTCTCCTTATGGCGCGATATTACTACACCTCACGCGGTCACTTTATACTGACAACAGGCGAACCAGTCGTCACACTGAGGGTTAACCAGGAACAGAAACTACCACTTTGACAGATTATGGTTTGTCTCGACCAGAGGATAGTAGCCTGAACCTTCCTTACAGGGACAAACTATATCAATATATCCTTATATATAACATTTTGTATCAAATCAACTAGAAAGGATTTGATCAGTTGTGATATTAAATTCATTTAATATCTTTAATATCTTTTTTTTTATTTCTATAGTAGTATAGTTACATTTTTTATTGTTTCAGATATGCCTTTATATCTTTATTTGATAATATCAATGTATGTTATAAGTAAAATGAAAAAGTAATGAGGTAAAAACGGTATAAAGCTAGTATGTAGTATATACATGATCAAAACCTTGATAGTAAAATGAAAAAGGTTTCTTCTATTTCTGATGCCCTGTAAATTTTAATTTTGATTGTTACAAATATACCTGTAAGATATGGAGAAATTTCAAAACGCGATAACTCATTAACATCACATTATGTAACACCTAGTTTACCCTGCAGGTAGGACGTTAGAAAAGGAAAATATTGTCTTTCTAACTGACTTTGTTCTGTTCTTCCTATCGTTTCCCCTTTACACCGCTTTATTTTGGTCTCGAGTTGAGCGCCCGCCCCTGCGAGGAAGGTTCTGGGTTATGCTCCTGGCCGAGACACACCATAGTATATTACTATGGTAGTTTCTGTTAAGCGGTCAGTATAAAAGGAGTGGGACGACTGATTTGTCCTTTGTTAGTTAATGTAACCGGCTGAGGTGTGCTTGTTCGGTGTCTGCGGCGGCATGTTTCAGTGAGTAGCACTACAAGTAGGGAAATAGTTCCACTATCACAAGGAGACACAGTGGCGTAGGAAGTTGTACAAATGTTAACACTAAATTGCAATGCACTTATCTTAATATATATAAGTTTTGTATATTTTATAATGTTGTCTAGATTAATCTTAATGCCATTGCTTCTCACCAGCCCAGAAGCTAATGTTAGTTAATCTATTATATCTCTAGCAACCACATCCAGGTATGTTTGCAAGATTAAATCAGATAGGGCGACCTAAGAAACCAAACCAAAATGATTACTGTTGACTATTATTGCCAACACTGTAATGATCCCGAATATGTTTAGAAATGTGTACCAAATTCCATTGTACATAGCAGTTAAAAATCCCTATCGAATCGTAAATACAGGTTATACCTTAAAGATGCTCCACCGCCGACAGAGCATAAATGATATTCATAATTTGAACAATATTTGGTGTTTAATCGTGTGTATATATGTCTAGTTAACACAAAATATAATATTAAATAATTTATTTTGCATTTGGTGCATGCGCAATCAGTACATGTATATCATTCCATATAGGATATAGTTCAACGGATTTTTTTCGGGATGCAATTAATTATTTTCGATATTTTAAACTTGAAGTAAAAATTAGAAGCTCAAACTTTTCAAAGATAGTAATGGTATAAAGTAAGTAACTTTTGTAACTGAAGAAAAATATTAAATCGTCTGCTGCTGTTTTTGATAGTGAAAAAAATACCATTTGTCAGCGGTGGAGCATCTTTAACATTTGTGAAGGAGGTGTTCTTACCACTAACTCGCCATCCGCACAATCTCTAGACTTGGTAGACAAAAATCCTGAGAGGTTTTATTTCGCATAGGTGGAATGTGTATTGTTGATTTTTTATTGTGAATTTCTTTTTATAAAGTTATTTTTTGTTTGTAACTAATTTATCTTATGATATATGTTGTGTACTCAGTTATGACTTAAAAGCTTGCTGCTTGACCGAATTAAAAAAACCAGCTGAGTGTAAATTGTCTTTTGAATATGTAAGATTATGTTATGATACATTTCAGCTAGTTTGGTTCAGTCAACCATTTAAAGCAAACAATACTCTGTATACATCGTTATTGTCATAATGCATTGTTTAATCCTTAACGGCATATGGTCCGATAAAACTGCTATACATGTATTATTAGGCTGTTTTGTCTAACAGTATGTATTAGGAAAACAAACCTAATAATATAAGGTTATATACAGAAAGACAATATATGTTGTAGTTACTGTAATTAAAAATCTAGGATACGTTAAGATCTATAGTATATTCATGCTTGTTTTGAAGCATGATCGGTACATGTAAATACCACGTAATCCCAAACATATCACCGCTAAAGATATAAAGCCTATAAACTTATGGTTACCCGTCCTATTATCGCATAGGTTTTGAAATACGTACATGTCTAGATTTCTGAAGCACTATGATTTATTACCAAATAACATTTCAACTCCTGATCAAGTATCTGGTTATAAAATTTCCACGAACTTAATGTTTGACGTCTTCCAAATCATATAGAAAACAAAAATCAAACTTCTGACTTTCATACATTCTAATAAAACTGAATTAAAAGATTTTGATGATGAGTGATCAAATTTTTGATTTAATAGTATAAAACAAATCTCAATTCTCCGCTGAAAAATAAGTAATAAGACAAAAAGTAATTAACTTCCTGTACGATAAATTGTTTCATATGCATACTATTGTTCCAAAGAAAGCAAAACAAATTACACCCAAGAAGTTCCCCGTTGTTATTGAAAATAACCTTAAAATCCTTATTACTGATCTAAAGTCTCGTCATAATTTTAAACGGGTTACTTACGTTTTCAGCGCTTATTTCTCCTACTCATGATTCAATACTTGGTGTAAGGACAATGTCAGTAGGGGAGAGAACTCAATCTGTACAGATCCGTGATACCAGGAAGATTAAACGAGGTCATTTTTAAGGCAGTCGTATAAGACTTTATGAAAAAAGAGTCCAAGATATTTTCATTAGTGTAAAACGTTAAAAGCAAAATATTAAATCAATGGAGACAAGCTTCATGAAATTTAATAGGATCATGAAATCGAGATTCTTTTAATGAAAAAAATGGAAGGACAGTCATGTTGTGATAGCAAACAGACACATTGTTTTTTTTTTTTTTATAAAAGTTTGTCCATTTCTCCGTTAGATACAAAATAATATATGAATCGATTTACATTTTGCAGATTTACGGGTCAACGATTTCCAGCGGTCTCTTCGTTTTGCTAAGTGTGTCATATGCTTTTAGATAAACATTTCAACAACTTTTCTTTGCTTTATCGTCAATTTTGATGAAAAAGCAAATCTTCTAATGATAATTTGTGCATTTCCCTCGTTGATGATTTATATTCTGTTATATATACATTTTAAGACGTAATATTCTTCTTTCCAAACAATAGCACTGTCACTTTCCCGTTTAGTATAAGGTAATGTATTATTTTTCCAATGACAAAAGACGAACAGTAGTGAAGATGTTGTTGAAAAAGCAACTGGTATCAGTACTGCGATACTATATATTTTATTATTGAAAAATGTACCAAAAAGAAGTCGATGAAAAATTGTTTAAAATGCGTGAAAATACAGCGTAAAATGAAGCACTGGAAAGACAAGCCATCGCTTAGGATCTATGAATATGATCAGTCCAATTCAAAACTTCAGGCTGGCTAAGTCTAAACTTAAGGCTGGCCAAGTCTAAACTTCAGGCTGGCTAAGTCTAAACTTAAGGCTGGCTAAGTCTAAACTTAAGGCTGGCTATGTCTAAACTTAAGGCTTGCCAAGTCAAAACTTATAGCTGGCTAAGTCTAAATTTAATGCTGGCTAAGTCTAAACTTAAGGCTGGCCAAGTCTAAACTTATGGCTGGCTAAGTATAAATTTAAGGCTGGCTAAGTCTAAACTTATAGCTGGCTAAGTCTGAATTTAAGGCTGGCCAATTCTAAACTTAAGGCTGGTCAAGCCTAAACTTAACGCTGGCCAAGTCTAAACTTAAGGCTGGTCAAGTCTAACCTTTAGGCTGGCCAAGTCTAAACGTAAGGCTGGCTAAGTCTAAACTTAAGACTGGCTAAGTCTAAACTTAAGGCTGGTCACGTCTAAACTTAAGGTTAAAGCTGACAATGCAAGTTAAAATTATTAAAATGATTTTTGTTTAGAAATAAGTATACTCGTTGTTCAAGAATCGTTTATGAGACATTCCCCGGTTGAGGACATCCATTTTTGTTTTGCATTCCGACGACTCACCGACCCCTATATAAAGCGCGTGAATCGACACACGTGCGCTCATTCATGTACCTATACACCTAGCAGTCCAAAGTATATATCACTTACAAATAGGTAAACAAAACCCTACCTGTAAAACTATATGGGACATTTTTTAGCAAGAAAACATGTCAACTCCTCTAAGTTGTCATTTAGACGTTTCTCAAAATAACATTTTAACGCAAGTGAATAGAAATCCAAACAATAATCCGTCCACATATCTCCACGTATGTCATCGTACTCGATGCACTCAACTGACCGTATACACGTGACTACGTACCTGACCCGAACGAGCGACAACTATCAAGGACACACACGTGTCGATGAACATGTACGTGTAAAACTTAGTGTATATTGAAGTGTTTTATTAGTTCGTGTTGGACATATGTTGGGATATAGCTGACAACACATTCATCTATTACTTCAATGAACTATTGCCAGGTGAGTGCAATGTTTATTTTCAATTTGACATTGTTATTTCCTATATCGGGGCATATGTATCTGAGACATATGGTGGCTGATTACGGCCATCTCGTGTTGTTGTGTTGTCGCCTTGTCGTGTTGTCGCCTTGTCGAGTTGTCGCGGTCTCAAACTGCGACAACCCGAGATTTAACAGTTAAAATGTCGACTTGTCGCGTTTTTGAACCGCGACAAGTCGACAACACGACAACACGACAACACGACAAGTCGACATTTCAAACACGCTAATTAGCGCGTACAGAATCTCGTGTTGTCGCGGTAAAATGTCGACTTGTCGTGTTGTCGCAGTGTCGACTTGTCGTGTGCGAGTTGTCGACTTGTTTGTCGATTGTCGATTCTTGTCGCCTTTGTACACCTGCGCAAATCATATGAAATAGCCACTATCTTTGATATTAGAAAACTGAAGTCCAGTGCTTGTGAATATTGGAGTGTTTTGTAATATATTCGATTGTACAAAATTGTTTAAAAATCATATTTTCCCCATTGTAACTCTTTGAAAAAGTATTATACTTAACGGAAATTATAATATTAAATTAAAAAATATTAACAAAACAAAGGATTTGTCAGAACACAGAACAAAAATCGTGTTGTAATGAACAGTGACAGAACGACAAATGTATATCAACTTAATATTTTAAAATATCCTTTTAAAATATTGTGTTATCAATCGGTTAGAACTTATTATTCAATTTGAAGAATTGAAGAGAACACGCTGATAAGACGAATATTATACTATTATTACTAATTACGTGTAATGGTTATGTGTTGTAGTACAATCAAACAATAACCTGATTAAGTATCTAATAAAGAATTTTGATGTAAAACGATTAGAAAAAAAATCATAAAAACTTTCATTTAGTCCAAAGCGTTATAGAACAGATAAAGGTGTTGTGCCCCATCTTTCTTGTAATAGTTCATGTATTTTGATCATCAGCAGCATATACAATGTACATAAGTGTAAGTATTTTTATAGAATTTATATATTTTGATACAGTTTAAACAGTAAGATTTACCCTGCGAAGTTTGAATGTGTAAACTCGACTGCAGTAATTCATACAAATAGTATACAAAGTGGAGCAAAATATTCCAGGGGATATCATTTAAGGAACTCTGCATGCAATAAGAAAATACACAATCTAGTATTTTGGGTCTAGAAATTCTAATACACAAAACATGTGTTCAGTTTTACGAAGTGAATATCATAATTATATAATCTTTCTTCCAAAGCGATAATTTGTTGGTTAAGAGAGGCTTGGTAATTATGTGATCATTCAGTGTAATTGACCTGTGTTAATATGGTCCGAATATGCTAAGTCAATAACAGCAACTCAAGTTACATTAACGGCAAACATTGCGTTTTCAGGTGGTGTCCATGGTCAATGCTTTTTCTTGTAGACTAACAATGCACTATCAGATCATACTATGTACAAAAATAAGAGCTCAGTTCGTTTCATATGGTGTATATACCGCCCTGAGTAGATGATTTAAAATAATGACCTCGGGCTACGTACGGCTGGTTATTATTTATTTACCAGGCGGCTAGAGGGGTTAATAAATATACAGCCTATACAACTGTACATGTATATCATATTATCTGCATTTCTTTTATTTATTATATCAAAATTCCGTTGTTATTTCGATAACATTTAGCCATTATTCTGCCGTCATTATATCGAGTATTCGATGCATGTTCCTTTATAATATGTAGCTAAATTAAACTTTATATTCCGGTCAATTTTCTTTTAATTTTTGGACACACTTCTTTAATGATGCAATCTTCTTGTTATAATGTGCAAACATTTATATGATGAAGATCAAAGCCGGCTATATAATATGCAAATTTTCGGGCTGTTTCTCTTAGTGACAGCAACTTGTATAGTTGTGAGTTTTGAAAAGAAAATTATTGCTTTCCACGGTAGTAACCTTTTTTGTTGAAGACTTACTAGAATTGATTTTAAACCGTTAAAACTACATGTAGATGGACTAATTCCGTTGCTCGGTATCGTATCATTCTCTACGTAGATTACGATTATACCGATTTTGTATTTAATAACTCATAAACGTCATCTATACATGACGCTCGATGCTCAAATATATGAATCGCATTACATGTAGAAAATTAAATGCCTGTGTCTACATTGGATAATCTCAGTATAAGAAGAAAAATTATTTGTTTTAATTTTGAGTGCTACCTATTTTGTTCATTATATTATGAAAATGAAACAATTAAGAAGGCAAATGCTATTGAATTTTTCGTTTCGAAAGGTACTTAGTGGGTCTTTAACAGTAAGTATACATGTATTTGCCGTAATTTTCATTACGAATCAAGACTTTTTGTATTTTTTCACCATTCAACCTTTTGAAATTGAAATATTTACATACGTATGCGGTCAGGCTATGAGCCAATATGTGGTCGACAATTTCATTTAAAATTTTTATAAAATAATAAGAAAATAAAAATGATTACTGCAGGTATGCATTAATATTAACATACATAAGCATAATTCGACGTTGTAAATAATGTACAAGGCATACGATACTGGTTTTTCTGACCATTTGAATGATTATCACCTTAAAACAACCTTATGGTTTTCAATAGTTTTCCTGAAGAAACAAAATACATGCCCAGTTACGGCACATATAGCTTACCAATCAATAAATAAAAATGCGGTAATTATAAAACAAAATGTTTCCCAGCGCCATACAACATCGATGAATAGGTACATGTATTATTATATCGAATAGCGTATATTGAACTTTGATCCTAGGCGTTGGAACATATAAGATTTTTCAAATACTACTTATTATGTAGTCTGCTAGCCTGTGAGATCACGCGTGATTTTTACACTTTACCTTCCTAACATGTTTCCTGACAGGTTTAGTTGAATTCGGACCAGTTGGAAGATTATGGAATTGTTACTGTTTATGTGATAGAAGACAAGATGAGAAATGATGTCTAGTCACCTGCACTGAGGTGACCCCTTGTCCTAAGGCTTATAGTCCGAAGACCCGTTAATCTGAACGTCTTAGTCGAACGACCCGTTAGTCGGAACGACGTTAGCCTAAGGGCCCATTAGTCGAACGTCTGATAGTCCGATAACGATATAAAGTTTCAGGACTTCAGTAATAAACTTGCTAAGATTGTATGGTAACTCTAGATTGCACCACTTTCAGCCACGGGATGATGGCACTACTCTACGCTACATTTATCACAAATGTATGCGTTAGGTCATCGACAAAGCAAATGTGAACTAATTTTAACAATTGTGAAAAAAAACATAATCTTGCAATACATGTATGAAACGTATCCGATTATCGAAAGAGTGTATTTACACTGCAATCTGGCTATAGTTTCCAGAAATTACCATTATGCGAACCATTTCATCATTGAAAAGGGGAGAATAAACAAGTAAAAGGTGAAAGAAAGAAACAAAAATAAGTCGCTAAATACTAATTTATAATGTATGGAGGTTAGAATGGTGATATATTCATCCATTCATGCACCATGTTATCCTATACATAGGACACCGCCCTGAAGAACGCAATGTTTGCGTAATGTAACTTGAGTTGCTGTTATTGACTTAGCATATTCGACCTATTAACCACAGGTCATTACACTGAATGTATCATAATTAGCAAGTCTCTTAACCACAAATTGATCGCTTTGAGAAGTTATTAATATATTATGTATTCACTTCGTAAAATAACACATGTTTTGGATTAGGAAATTTCTAGACCAGAATACTAATTGTGTATTTTTCTTTTGCATGCAGAGTTCACATTACAGTTGATATCCCCTGGAAGTATCTATGCTCCAGCTTGTATACTATTGTATGAATTACTGCAGTCGAGTTACAACATTCAAATTTCCAGAGGAAATCTTCTGTTTAACTGTACCAATATATAAATTCTATAAAAAATACTTACATTATGTTACTTGTAATGCATGCTGGATGATCAAAATACATGAACTAATTACCAAAAGATGGGCACAACACCTTATCTGTTCTATACGCTTTGGACTAAATGAAAGTTTTTATGATTTTTTTTCTATCGTTTTACATCAAATTCTTATTAGCCAATCTATAGACAACTTATTACTTTTTGTGTCACAAACCCTTAAATCAAGGTTATTGTTTGATGTACTACACACATAACATAGTACAGTAATTGTAATAAATAATAATATTTCGTCTTATCAGCCGTGTTCTCTTCAATTCTTCAAATTGAATAATAAGTCTTAACCGATTATAAAACAATTTTTAAAAGATATTTGCATATTAAGGTGATATACATTGTCGCTCTGTCACTGTTCCATTTATCAAAAAATTTTTGTTCTGTGTTCTGACAACATCCTTTGTTTTGTTAATATTTATTTATTTTAATATTTATTTCCGTTAGTATAATACTTTTCAAAGAGTTAACAATGGGGAAAATATGATTTTTAAACAATTTTGTACATCGAATATATTAAAAAACACCAATAATTCACAAGTATGGTCGGCATATTTCTCATCGAGTTGCCAATAAATCGGAAGATTCCCGAAATAAACAAAGATTGTCGATTACAATGACCCTGCCACATAATGATCCAAGATTTATGTAGAAAGTCGGTAACTCGGGCGATAATCGTTTTGCTCGGGTGTGACACCAACTGTCAGGTTATCGATGTCAAATCTAACTAAAAGATGTCGAACATCTCGCCAATGTCTTTGAAAGTGGAATTCAAAGGCCACATTTCAGTTTAGGGACTTGTGTATATGCGACGCGACCATACAGCAGAGTCGTACGTTTGATTTTGATTTATCAGAAAAGTTATTATTTATTTGATTTCAAAATTAAAAATTGTGATCCTGCATCATCCCGCTTGCAGCTGTAGCCGTTGTATGTACACATTGTAACTGTTGAGTCCGAGCAGAGGAGTTAGAGTGCAATTTAAGACTCGTTTGTACAACGATTTCATCCCCTGGCCTAATCATTTTATTAATATAAAACCGTGTTGAAAATCGTTTAGGCTTGTGTGTGCTTTTGTGGTTAGCATTGACCAAGTCATGATGTACTACGTACTATACTATATTACAATGATTTTTCAAGATTTCAGTTTTTGCGGAATCACGAAAAATACAGTTACGGTAATTAAAAGCATAAACGTCACAGTACAGATACAGAGAATACCATTGGAAAACCAGCTTTACTTGTTAGTTGCCCTGTCATATTATATACATTAATATTTACATCCTCGAAACACTTAAATAAAGAGCACAACGTTTTTTGTTACGGTCCTAATGGCCGATTCAACTTTGGCTAAAAATCTCCCGCGGACGCGGTTTTAGCTCCAAACTCGGATATATCGCATCTATTTTTTGTAGTAAAAACGTAGTAAAAAAATCAAGTGCTTATACCTCATTGCATGCCATTGGCCGATATTATAATTGCATTCATGGGTCTAGTGTCACGTGTTTGTGTGTTTACTTCCCAATGTTGATAGTTGCTTGCCTTTCTTCGGAGAGAAATGATTTATTTGAAAATATTTAGACTCCAACTGTGTATTAATATTGATGATATCATTTTGACTTGCACATTGTAGTATGTGTACTATAAATAAATGAACTGAATGAGTTGTAAACTGTCATTCCACGTTTTGTAAATTAAATATTATAATACGAATTGACCATTCGAATAGGTCTAACGTCTAATCTAGATCAGCGAAGATCGGTACTCCCGCTAATCCGAGAATTCTAAATTTATATTTATATATATCATTACTGCTTTAGGGTTCAGAACATATACATATAACACAGAGAAAGTAAGAATCTTCTTCAAAAGGCCTAATTTTGTATAAATACAGGTCAGAGAAATCACTTCTATTTGAAGTAAACACACCAGTCATGTGATCACTGTTACCATTGATACATTCCATATTTATTTCGGCCAATGGCATGAATGAGGTAAATCACGTGACTTTGTTTTACTACGTTTGACTACATAGAACGCGTGTTTTGTACCATTATTGGGAAAATCCCCCACGGATCGTGATTTCATTTCCACCATTTGAACAAGAAGGCTTAGAGTAGACGTTGGTGTGAAACATTGATAAATTGTAAGAATTACATGTCGTGCCATGGCAGATGTCAAAGTTCATGTATACATACTCGACAATTACTTGAAAATCATCTATTAATTTGTGTTGAAATTATAATTGATGTTGACGGGAAAGCACCAGGCTAAATTTGGTTGAATAATGCATGGAAGGTGAATTAATCTAAACTTTTCCACTTTGTTGGAAAATCTTCAAACGGATTTATCTCCTTGATTAAAAATGAAACCCATGTACTTTGCTATGATATAAAAAAAAATCCTTTTCAAATATTAATCAAATATGTGTATTAATTTAATTTGAAACATGTTTGTTTTGCTGGAAATTTGAAAAAAAATTGATATCAATACAAATATTTCTATGATCGTTATTTGATGTTGTTTTTTGTACTTGCTGTAAAATGAGAAAAACCGTGTATGGTGGGAGAAGAAGTTTGTTAAATTTGAATTGTTTACAAATGGATGAGATTTGAGAATGAGCGAAGGCAATAGGATATATACATTTATGTCTAACAGTCACTGAATTCCGTATGCACATGTTATTAAATAATGTTTTGCTTTTAAACAAACAAATAAATAGGTCCAGCCTGTGACTTGGCAACATGGTCAAGATCATTGATTGAACAAACTCTGTATCCCTTCATCCCAGATGCTATGGCCAAATACATGTCCATGTATGAGTCTTGGTTATTAAGAAGATTGTAAATTGTTTTACAACAGACACTGGATTGATGCCAGCAAAAGCAATTGCAATAGGTCACACAGGAGAGTTTATTACACAACAATCATATATACTTTATATACTTTTTCTCATAAATCATTAATATAATCCTTGTACAATCCACCATGCGACGCTAACAGGAAATAATGAATATGCAAAATGGTGTGCGAGCGTTGAGGGTCGAGATTTTGGTGTTTTGGGGTCGGGGATCTCCCCGGAAAAACAAATATGATTTTGTGATGTTTGCGAGCGCGAATGCGCAAGACTTTGGGTTCTGGGGGTCAGGGGTCTCCCCCGCGAAAATATATACGATTGGAATGGCCAAGATGAGTTTACGGTGTATTTTGAGATTTTAATGCGTTCTTAAAGTGGTAATTTTCATTTACATTTACCTGCATTTAGAAATTATAAATTGTGAATGTCGTCATACCATTATGCAACCCTGCTCGATCTGAACATAGCTTTCACACCATCAGCACATTGTTGGTTTACTAAAAAATAATGAATTGATTTAAATGTGTTGCTTAGACATATAAACAATTTAATATTTTAAGAAGCATTTGAAATAGTAGAATCCCTTGATGGACATTTTTAGTTTAGTTATGTGTATGATTTTTATTATTAAAGGTTTTGACATTACGTGCTTGAACTTTTAGAAATGCGCCGCAAAAGCGGCAAAATTTTCTGAAATGAAGTACGAAAAATGTGCAGGAGGACCCTTTTATTCTACGCCCCTGCAGTTGCACATTTAAAAAGTTTGAATGAACTGGTACCCACTACTGACTGATGTAAAATCATGCCAATAAAAGATGGATCTTTTCTCTATTTCTGTATTTTTGTTTACCTTTTTTCTTTCCTCTTGGAAATGTTTTATAACATGGGAAAACTAAAAATGAAGTCTATATAGCAGAATTACAAAACACATAGCCACCTGTCAACCATGCATGGTTTTTTCTGATTGGTCACCCGAGTTCGGATACAGAATGAAACAATAAATACACTGTATATAAGCACCTATATTGGCCTTCAGGCCCATGAAATCAGCCAGTGACGATATCCATTAACCTTTTAATATATGAAGAGTATTTGATTCCATTACATATGCCTTTTTGAAAAAAAATTGTCAAATTAAAATGTTGTTTCCCTATTTAAACTATGTAAAGACCCTATCTCCTGGGGAAAATTCCGAGACCCCGGGCCATGAAAATTCAACAATATGGTAGAGGGCCTTGAGACCTTTCAATCTATGGAGAAACAAAATGATACATTTTGTACGGAACTACCGAAGCATATAATGAGTTAGGTCCTAGGTCCCAATTTACCAGGCGGAAGGCAGCCATGTAAGCACAATAAGCCCGTGTTTCTTAGTATATGTGTACATACATGTACATGTATGTATTAGATTCCCAAAAAGCTAAGTGGGCTATGCGAAACTTATAACTATTTGTTGGAAATAATATGGAAATAAAACTATGATATGATAGTTATTGCTAACAATTTCAAATGGTGGAAATGAAACCACGATCCGCGGAGGATTTCCCCTATAATGGTACAAAGCACGCGTTCTTTGTAGTTAAACGTAGTAAAACAAGTCACGTGATTATACCTCATTCATGCCATTGGCCGAATAAATATGGATTGTATTAGTGGGTAACTAGTGAATCACTGAGTGTGGTTTACTTCCAAATAGAGTGATTTCTCTGACCTGGTATTTACACAATTTGGCCTTATTTTCTCTGTGATATAATGTATATGTTCGAACCCTAAAGCAGGTAATATATATATAATATAAATTTTAGGAATTCTACGAATTTAGCCGGGAGTAGCATCTTTCGCTGATTTTAGATTAGACGGTTAGACCTATTGAATTGGTCAATTCGTATTATATCATTTTTTACAAAACGTGAAAATGGCAGTTTTACAACTCATTCAGTTCATTATTTATAGTAAAACAGTGCATATGTGAAGTCAAAATGATATGCATGCAATATTAATAACATTTTGGAGTCTAAATATTTTCAAATAAATCAATTTATCCGAGAAATGGCAAGCAAACTATCACCTTATCGAAGTAAACACAAAATCACGTGATCACTAGTTACCATAACACAATTGTATATTCCGGCCAATGGCATGAATGAGTATAAGCACGTGACTTTTTTTTTTACTACGTTTGACTACAAAGACGCATGTTTTTACTACGAAAAATAGATGCAGATGTATCGCGAGTTTGGGAGTTTTAAACACGCCTTCCTGGAGGATTTTTGCCCAAAGGTTGAATCTGACCATTAAGACCGTAACAAAATTCCTTTATATAAGTGTATCGAGGGATGTAAATATTTATGTATATATATATGGACAGGCCAAGCTAACAAGTAAAGCTGGTTCCCAATGTGTATTGTGTACCTATACTGTGACCTTATGGCTTTTAAATTAGGTAACTGGTATTTTCGGGATTCACAAGAAAATACAACATAAAAAAAATCTTTTTATATTTTTATTTTTTTTCATTCATCTTTTAATAGTTATAGTACGGTATGTACTACATGGACTTGGTTACGAATTCCAATCAACAAACACACACAGCTTTGAAACGAATTTTCAACCAAGGTTATATAATATTAATTAATTCGTTGTACACTTCCTTAGCTCGGGCTAACAGCCACGTACACGCAGGCTACAGTTTCATGGCCGGGATGTGCAGGATCACAATTTTTTTTTTGAAATCAAATAAATTAAAACTTTAATTACAAATCAACGTCGATCTCTGTTGTATAGCTTTTGCTGCATTATACACAGTGCTCTATGAAAGGGTGGCTTGATTTCCACTTTCAAGACAGATGTCGACATCTTTTAGTTTAGATGTCGACATCAATAACTGACAAGTCGTGTCACACCGAGCATAAACACATAAATCGCCGAGTTACCGACTGTCTACATATAATATCTTGGATCATTATGTGGGCATGTCATGTGGTAGGTCGATATTCTTCTGTTTATGTCGACATCTTCCGATATGATGTCGACTTAATGCCTTAACGATGTCGACATTATTAAGTCGTAAGTCGGCAAATCGAGGCAGGACATATGCCACCATACACAAGCATTGACTTCAGTTTTCTATATTCAAAGATAGTGGCTATTTCATATGATTTGCGCATGTGTAACAGGAAGGCGACAAGTCGACAAACTCGACAACACGACAAGTCGACAACACGACAAGGCGACAACACGACAAGTCGACAACTCGACAACACGACAAGTCGACATTTTCCGCGACAACACGAGATTCTGTACGCGCTAATTAGCGTGTTTGAAATGTCGACTTGTCGTGTTGTCGACTTGTCGTGTTGTCGTGTTGTCGACTTGTCGCGGTTCAAAAACGCGACAAGTCGACATTTTAACTGTTAAATCTCGGGTTGTCGCAGTTTGAGACCGCGACAACTCGACAAGGCGACAACACGACAAGGCGACAACACAACAACACGAGATGGCCGTAATCAGCCACCATAGAGACAAGACATGTTTAGAATGACACACTTGTGTCAAGTGTCCCGTGCTTTATATAGGGGGTTGGCCAGTGAAGGTTACTAAGCAGAGCAAAAGAAAAATGGCTGCCACTTCCTTAGATACCACACTGTCATAACTAGGGGATGTCTCAGAAACAATTTTTGAAAAAAATATATCGTTAAATATTTTTTTTAAATTTCAAATGTATGTTTTTAACTTGCATTGTCAGCTTTAAGGTTGTTTTAGGCTTAAGACCGTTTCATGATCTTGGGGCCAGAACTTTCTTTAGTTTCCATGTCTTTGGTAATTCCATGACGCACTATACTACTTTATATACAAATCCCGTCTTACCTTTCAGTTGTTTATCATATCAAGTACCCGGTCGGGATATCCACTTGGTCCACAGAGAAGTGTATGCTTTTTTGCAACTTTCTTTGCTGGTCATTCGGACAGAATCATTTCTGTTTAAAATGCACTACATGTACATACAACACCGAGATTCCAATTTAAAGGATGCATGGCGGGGAAAGAAGTTGATCTGGTTTTGTGTTTTCTTACGTTCAACCTCAACTCTGATTACATCCATATATCAAAAACGACAAGGAAGAGCATACTAACACATATTTTTCCTCCTCGCACGCACGTAAATTTAATACTGTTTGTAGTGGTAATGCACATGCATAGTCTGTTAAGTTACTTTTGGAATACATTCTTTAATACTTTGAAGCTGTCATCTGCTTATATCTTCAGTACAATACACTTTGATTTTACTGAGTCAACAGTGGCTATGTGTGACTTCTCCTCTAAATGCTCTATGGACAAGTTTACATCAGAAGAAGATAATACACTGCCAGTGCCAGTACCGAAGATAGCATGGAAGATGAGATTTAGGTCATTATTACTGGGGTTTTACGGTATTCCATTACTGGAGGTTGATGTTCTGAAGTCAGATTGTGAGATGTTATCGAAGTATCCACGTGATCTGCAGTGCTTTACTAATAGATGCATATATAAAAAGCAAAACCGTGTCAAACGACACGCACTCTTTGTCCTTTTAGATCAAAATTGTAGGAAAATCTTTATGATCTTTCGCATGATTATCAATGTCTGATAGAGACCATTGTAATCTATAGACCAACGTCTATACATGTCTCCCAAAACACGCACTTACACGCAGCACACTGCATACATGGGAGGCCGTTCTTGCATTACCATAGCTGTTAATAGGAAGTTAATTAATCAAACAAACAAACAAAACCAACATGAAGAATATGTTTTGAAATACTCAACTTATCTTCTTTAATCCTAGTTGAATACGAGTCACTTGATCGTCTTTTCGTCTCTTTTCTTGCCATACCTTGAATCCTGGCTGTTTCCAATTCAAGTTGAAAGAGTCTATAGTTGCACCTGTTTGTTTCTCCTAGACGACCTTTTGTGTAACTTTCTTGCCTTGTGGATTTCATTCAAGTCTTGTACTAATTAAATTTCCCTCTATAGGCTTTGCCGCTGACTAATTTGCCACTGTGTGTGTGTGAATGTATCCACTTTCTGCATAGCTTCTGCCTTTTCAAGAGGTTGATACGTGACACTCAGTCGAATTGATATGAAGCAGCTTCCGAGGAAAACGCCAAGAAACTGAGTGACTATCCACAGAGATCGGAGCCACAAGGTAAAAATGGTGTCACGTGCCATTAATTCGCTGGAGATAGTAATCGATTTTCATCCAGGAAAGGCTTATTTTGCTTACTTGAACCTGACTTCATGTGTTTGTCTGTGCCATATCTTGACTAACTTCCTGCTACAATACGCAATTCGTCGACAAATCTTGAACGGTGATTGAAGTCTCTTATTGTTTGTTTGTTTGGAAAGTTTTCTTAACATATCTGCAAGCATTAACTAATGGACACTGAAGATCATATAAATCTTTAAAAAATGACCTTCCAGTCCGCTGCTGACTCAGACTGCCAATATGTGGATGTTAGTAATATGTCCAAATTGAAAGGAATGTGCTTTACATCTGATATCAGGTCTCTGGGCTTCTTCGTAAAATATGCATTTAAAGATTTTATCACACCTGACGAGGAAGACAGAAAATGACAATCATGGAAATCAAACTCATTGAGAACAACTGGTAGCGCTACAGGTCAAATATCAAGTCGCCAGATCTGGTGAGATATAGCATGTAAAGATTGAAGTATATAGCTTGACAATACTGGAGATCATGAATGAAAGCCAATGCTATTCATTTGAACTTTCACGTGATTTAAAAATTATTTAAATTGTGTAGTCATTCCTTCCAGAATGTCTTAGGGGCTAAAATCGGGAGCTGGATATCATGTTTAATGATATGTTGTTTTTACCTTGATATAATAGCGGTGAAGAGCATTCACTTCATACTCAAAATGGTTTAGATCCAATAGCTCTATGCGCATATATATGCCTTAAAAAGGACTGCTTCACGTGTCTAGCAATACCTGTGTCGAATTTGAGATACGACACACTTTAGTTTAAAGGGGAAAGTTTTTGTTTAGTAATCCCCCTTTCGAATAGAGTGACACTTCTGATAGATGTGAAGTTTGTCACGCCTTAATGAGCCAATATTGTTCCAAACGCAGGTGGTACAATGCACTAATGAATACATTTTTGTGTTGCCTGAAATTTCACTATGTGTTGGTGTCCACAGCAGAATGGACGTCCAAAGTCAACGTTAAGTCACTAAAATCAAACTTGGTGTTGCAGGCAACGCTTCACGTTTCCGTCAAACTCTTGAATTTTATTAAAGATGCTCCACCGCTGACAAATGGTTATTTTTCTCTATCAGAAACTGGACCACACGATTCAGTATTTTTCTTGAGTAAAAAAAGTTACTTACTTAACACCATTACCACCACTGAAAAGTTCGAGCTTCTTATTTTACTTCTAGACAAAAATATCAAAAATAATGAATTGCATCCCGAAAAAATTCTGTGGCACTATATCCTATATGGAATGCAGTACTGATTGCGCATGCATCGAAAGCAAAATAAATTATTTTAAATTACTTTTTGTGTTAATTAGACATATATATACACGATAAAACACCAATTATTGTTCAAATGATGGGTATCATTTATGCTCTGTCGGCGGTGGAGGATCTTTAAAGAACAATGAATTCGTCAATAGACTCACATGTTTTTATTTACATGTATGTTTAATTCATTACACTTTTCGATATAATTATATATATATGATTCATTTTTTTACAATCACCTTATATACAATTCCCTCAGTAACAGCAACATTTCATGTGCTGCAGAAATGGCCTTACAATGGATGAGAAATAATTAGATGGATGTAATGGAGTTTTATATCAAAAATGATTGCAACTATTTGGTAATTTCATCATCAACAAATACCAGAAAGTTACACAAAGTAATGATAAAACAATATACATGAATGTCCTAAAAGTAACCTGTTTTGTGAAGTTACATTAGTATCAGAGATTATTCGTGGAAATAAATAAATATAATATATATAAATCTTCATTTTGCAAATAAAGAAATATCACAATTCAGATTTTTATGAAGATTTGAATTGAAAACTACCATAACTAATAAGTAAAATGTTTTTAAAATACAACATAAAACTCCTTTGTGATTTGATTTCTTTCACTTACTAAAACACTACAATGTATTTTTTCCTGATAGATTCTAATTATCTTTTTTTTCTCCAAACCTATAAAGGTTTGGGATGTCTTTTTTTCTTAATATGTCCTTTGAAGTTAACCATATCACAATGACCTTGAGATCTGTAAACGACTGACAATCTATACCTAATATCACATTTAATATATATATTAGAGTAATATAGTAACTTGAATATTATAATAACATATTTGCTGTAATGAGCGCCCATCTCTTCTTCTGGAGAAGGAGTTGAAGTTAAAATAAGTTCCCCTATCTTTTTAACGATGTTCCTAATAAGCGTCTCTTTTCTTATACTGTAACTTGTTAAGTGTCTGTGGCGCTAATTATGGCAAATACAGTACTAATCTTTATCTTCATAATTATATCATGGCAACTAAAGAAAATCTGTTTCCATAAGCATGCCATTGATAAGGTCGCCATCTTTAGTAAGCATATAAGTCAACTAAGCACAGTAATTGATTTGATTATCATATCAAATAAATATATGTACAGTCGTAAGAAAGGTTTGACAGACATCATACATTGTAAACAGCATTAATTACAAACCAACGTTTGTTTCACCATGTCATTACCTAACAGTCTGAACTTCAAACGAGCAGGATCATTTGAAAATTAGCTAATTGCATAGATACCCACATAACATGGTCCACAAGTAAAACATGATGACAGTCTGGAACCCTGTAGAGCTCTTGTGACAAAGCTGAGCCCTTGTGACTAAGTTTAAGCTCTTTAGAGTTCTTATGACAAAGCTGAGCACTTATAATTAAGTTTGAGACCAGTGTTGAGTTTGGAGTTTCGGACTTGTTGGCCTAAATCCTTTATGAACAAAGTTTTGACCTCCTGGTTCCAGTATCTATGGTGAGCTTTTGTAGATTTGGAGATACATCAACAATCACAGTAACGGCGAACCACTTGTCTTTAAATGGAGGCTGAAACAAAAGTAAATGGTAACTTGAGACTTAAGATATATCCTTTTTTTTATCATCATTTATTACTGTTTTCAACATTTGCAGCTTGTTTTTTTTGTAAGGTAATCTATCAAATAATTTTCAATTTCAAAAAAATATTTGATTGAAAATAAAGGAAAATATCATTTGGACAAATCAATATAAAACTAGAGCTGTTTTACCACTCGTATAAATTACATATGTACAGTCAAAAAGTTTCAAAGCTTAAATTCTACAGAAAATATGTGTTATCAAAGGCAAGGAACAACTTACTAAATAATAAGTGATCAAATTCATTGTACCTATACATGTATCATACAAAGGGTTAGTATAGAAGAATGAAAAGGGAAGGAAGGAAAGGAAGCATGCCCATATATACAGTCATGTGCTAGTGATAACTAATCTAGGACTAAAGGTTATATATATATCGTTTTGCATGCAGCTGCATATAATTAGCTGCATATAATTATATGCAGCTGCAAAAAGACTTCACTTTATTTCAATTTCGACAAAATTTCATTTCAAAAGAAACTAATTGTACAAGTATGATTGAACAACAGACAATTCCTATGTAAGTTCTCTCCTCATTTTATTCCTCTGTAAACAAGTAATTTCATCTAAAATTGAACAAAACAGAAGCAAGATTACAAATGAACCTATCAGTATATATCTAATGCAATGACAAGATCTAGCTATAAAGCTAATGAGAAGGTTACAGGTCGACAACATCTAATACAAGATACATGTAACTGGAAAACTTGGCATTCAGAGGAGCAAAAATTATTATATCTTTAGTGCAGTTTTAAGAGAAAACACATCAATTACTAGATCTAAACTTTTTAGATGTACACCACTGGTATGTCTGTAAGACAAAATGTTCCTTCTCATCTGGATGGAGACAAGAGGATGGGACACACTTGGGTAATAGTACTTTAACCCTCTCCCCTATTTCACAGTAGAAGCATTACAAATGCTGTTATCTCCTGTACAACATCCTTTACAGAAGTACATTGTTTAACTAAAAAAACACAATACCCTGGCTGTATAGTCTCCAGGGCCTCACCAAGGGTACAGACAACTAAATCTCCATAGACACATGAGGGACAGATAAAGAAAAGCCCAATAGGCCTGCATACCTAACCCTGTGATTTTATTCATTAGACATTAACATACTACTTTGTAGTATTCCCCGACCTTCAGCATGGTTGTTCAGTAAAAGTAATTGCTATATTCAATCAAATTAAAATTAGGCTTGCAACTCTGCTCCTTTACTGAGGCTCTATGCTAAGCTCCAATACAAGATCTAACAACCCCCAGCACTACCTCAGCATGACCCCTGGCATAGAATCCAAACTTCTCAGGAAAGATTAATACCGCAAGGTGGGATGATGGTACAATTATGAATGCAGTATACATTGTAACCTAAGGGATCACAAACAAGGTGCTCT
Organism: Argopecten irradians irradians; assembly: GCA_004382745.1. Classification (NCBI taxonomy): domain Eukaryota; kingdom Metazoa; phylum Mollusca; class Bivalvia; order Pectinida; family Pectinidae; genus Argopecten; species Argopecten irradians. Next base: position 54,219 of record SAYR01000363.1, read on the forward strand.
GTCTTTAAATGTAAAAAATATAGAATTGTAATGAAAGCTTCTGAGGATTCATGCATGATAAACATCTGTATATCAATCTCAAAGTTACTACCACTGGTAGTACCAGCCCAACTAGATTTTGTATTTGAAATCAAAGTGAAAGTGAAACAATACAATAGTAAGTATATATCGACTTCAACTCCAGACTCCAAACTTTCTATGACTCCAAATGCATCCATTGTAATATATAGTACATAAAGCAACCTTCAAAGTTCCCATAAAGTAGGTTTCAGATGATAAACAATTCAAGGTTAAATTCCATTGATGACCCCACACATAAAAGCAGTGATAAGCTCAAACCTTTGATTGCTTTTCCAGTAAGATTGGCGGCGTGTTTTATTAAGTTGGGTGGCTGACCAACCACTTGACCAGCTGCTTTGATCAGTTGTTTAGTCACACTGGGCATGCCCAAACCTGCCCTTGTGACATCTGCAATGTGATACCCAGTTATAGTTTTGTCATGCTGAAACAACTTCCTACCCACTAAAATATGGGTGTAATTCATTCATCCAGGTGTGTTGCATGTGCATATATTGAAATAATAACCCATGTTATTATTTATTATTTGTCTTTTTATATTTAAATATACCATTTAAAAAAGAAACAAAAACATATTATACTAATCAATTTTGAACAAAAACACTGAGCAAGAAAAAATGTTTCTGGAATTATTGCCAGAGGAAACTTTCTATTTAGTATGCATGTATTTTTGGAATTGTGTGTACTGACATTATCATATATATTTTTACAATGTCATGTTGTCATCATGCTTGAATGGTTAGTAAGGCACCAGGTAAGGACTTCAACAACACCAAACATTCACATTATTTACATAACTTTACATTGCCATAGCAAGTCAATCCATGTCAAAAATATGATAACTGATACTTAAGTAGAGTTGTTTTTCCACTGTGGTTTGATTTTAACATGTGACAGTGATACTATCTATAGAACTGTATACATATGTATATATTCTACCTTGACACTTTGCTCAAGTACCCGGGTAATACAAACATTATTTATTAGACTTTTAAACTTTTACAGACATGATTTTAAAGTTTAAATAAGTTAAATAAGATTATTGTTCATAACTGTTTATTTTGAAGTATAGATATAAGTACATTCATCCTGGGGCCTAATAATAACTTGGGACAGTGTATAGTACATTTAGCAAGAGATCCCAGAAGGATCGTGGTGCCAACCAAAGAATGATCTATGTTTGACAATGGAACGAGGGATCTTTTCCCTGCTTTTAAAACTTTTTCAAACTACATATAAAATTTCAGACAGATCGCTTAAATACTTTCTAAGAAATAGCTGTAACAAACTTCAACAATGAAATCCAAGATGGTGGCAGGTTGGCCATATCGTTGACAGATCAATCCCAAAAGGCATTATGCACAACTAGGGCCCTAGGGGAACCTACATATAAAATTTGAGACAGATCCATTCAGTACTTTTTGAGAAATAGCGATAACAAACTTTAATTATCAAAATCCAAGATTGCTTCCTGGCAGCCATCTTGTTGACCGATCGGTCACAAAATGCAATATGCACAACTAGGATCATAGGGGAACCTTCATATGACATTTGAGATTGATCCCTTCAGTACTTTCTGATAAATAGCGGTAATAAACGTTAACTATCAAAATCCAAGATGGCTGCCTGGTGGCCATCTTGTTGACTGATTGATCCCAAAATGCTATATGCATAACTAGGGCCCTAGTGCATATGAAATTTGAAAAACATCCCTTTAGTACTTTCTGAGAAATAGAAATAGTAATAAGAATTGTTAACGAATGGACGGATGGACGGACGACGGACCATGGATGAAAGGTGATTTGAATAGCCCACCATCTGATGATGGTGGGCTAAAAACAGAAATGCTGAACAGATCTTAATGCAGAAGAAAGGATAATTAATTTTAGCATCTCTTGCTGAAGTTACATAGAGACAAAAAAGACCAAAGTTGTAGAAATTTCAATGCAGATCTAGCAGTAAATCTTCACACATATATAGAAATATTAAGCTGTTTAATTTAATGCAAACTAAAGGTGAAAGGCAGAGTTCCTGACCTTAATACCAGATATCTGTGACAATTAAAAATTGATGAATGGTTACTTTGTTAAATATTGTTTCCCAAACAGACAATGTCACTTTAATGGAATAATTTTCAAAGAAAATAAAGTCAATCTATGTCTCTGATAATTGAGGAAAAAATTAAGGAAGCTTTGTAGAAAGACAGTCATAGATGAGCAAAAATATTAATCTATATAAATAATACATATTATGTATGCTAATGTCTGAAGCTTTGCCTTTCACTGCATTTTTTTTTTAATTTTGTCAAACAAATTGGTGATATATTCACAAAGCATTATAGGTTAAAAAGTACACATGTTAATATGCAATGAAAATAAAATAAACGATTAATAATTAAGACACAATCACACATGCAGGTAAAACTCTAGCCATCAAGCCAAAAATGATCTTAATCATTGATGTTTACCTTTCACAACTTTGTCTGCAGCGTGTATTCCTGGCTTTATAACAGTTGGTACCTCCTTCATGGCGGCCTGTACTCCACCACTACCAAACGCCTGTGATAAATCTGTGAATAAAAATAAATATCAGATGATCTCTTACACAATATGATAAATCTGTGAATAAAAATAAATGTCTGATGATCTCTTACACAATATGATAAATCTGTGAATAAAAATAAATGTCTGATGATCACTTTCACAATAGTTTAACTGACGTTAAATCTCAGACACAGACCGGAATATCCTCAGTTATTTAAAATTGTTACAACACTACATAAGTTTATAGTTATTTCACTTCACACTGATAAATGGACTTGTCTGCTTTCTTGACTGTAACAACTTTTCCATACTGGTCCAGACAGCACTACAATGACCATTTTGTTATTACCCAGACATAGGCCCTGTCTTAAACTATGCTTACCCTTTTTTGTGATGTGTCAATAAAATGTATACAGCTGAACCTCATTAACTCCAAACACTCAATAACATATAACTTGAATACTATGTTTAACTCATCCACCCCTGTAGACACATTTGCAATCTTCTAATTCTAAGACAGGAACAGTTCATTATGAATTTTCAGGGGTGAATGAGTTAAGTGATCTGTTGATCCCCCTACAACGCTTTTTACCATTTTTATAAGTAAATAAACTAAGCTTGAATGATTGGATGACTCAAAGTGTTCCAATGGTCAAACTGACTTCATATTAATAAGGTTTGACTGTACATTACTGTGTTCTACCAGCAATAAGCCCCACTACCAAAGAAATAAATAATGGGATATTAAGGGAAGGGGTCTTATTGCCTAATGTAGGGTTATTTTTGTTATATCTCAGAGCCAGACTTTCTGCAAATAAAACTGAAGAAGTGGCACTACATAATAGCCAATATTTCATTGTGATGCTTATCTATTGTATATGAAGTTGATGATGGATTACTTTCTATGAAACTCTCACCTGTATATGATAACTATAACTTACCTTCCACGATTTGATGATAAGCGAAGTGTAGATACAGAAGAAAGAGTAGGTGTAGGGCTGCCACAGCAGCACACACAATGATTCTTTGTGTCTGTCCACTTGTTCTCGTTACTACTATACCAACCTACAAGTACAACATCAATTACATCATCAACAAAGCTACTTAGAATTGTTAATTTATAAAATTGGAAAACGCAACATCTTGTAGATAAACTTAATAGACCCAAAAAGCACCACCCTCCCATTTCTTGAGACAGAACAGTACGGACCTTGAATTAAATGCAGACTGAAACTATGAAAAACATGTAGGTTTTTAAAAAAAATTATTTTATTTCTTTTTAAGTTGATATACGACTTACTTTGTGCAATAATCTATAAAAGACTAGTCCAAATTTGGGTCTATTACGCAGCTTCAGACTTCAATTTTCATTTTTTAAGTGCACTGGAAGCTTGTTAGGTCTAATATGGTATGATTGCTTTTAATCATTTTATTCATTGAACAGACATGAAGTTTATCTTCATAACATAATATACATATGTTTATTATATCAAGTAATATTTACGTTTGGCACTGCAGTTTCCCATTACCCCCATGTTAATCTTGGCTGCATCTATCAGCGCATAGAATGCAGTCCAGATTTGGCGTAGTAATACATTGTACAGACTAAATGTTACATTGTATACAAAATGTAAACAAACAATATGGCCGCCGTAGTCCTGCAGACTTCTCCTTGGCTGTGAGAGACCTTGACAACAAGTAAAAACGGCCTCTAAAAATTCCAAAATATTTTTTTAAAAACAATTATTAAAACCTTAAATATATTTATGAAATCTTTAAAATAAAATGATAAGCTAAATATTATTAATAAATTTGTAAGTGGAATTTGTCGTCTGCTCAAAATGGACATGTCTTCAAGTGACTCGGAGTTCGAGAAGGAAAATCAGCTACCCGTGGGCAATTTTCACATCAATTTATCAGCAGATCTCTTAGCAGACCTAACTGCTAGCGATGAAGAACTTTTACTTAATATGGACTCAGAAGAAATTGAAAGTTTTGCAGAAGCAACGGCAAGTTCAGTCGTAAATCTCTTGAAGGATATACCCGATCTCACTCAAGCAGCGATAGAGGAACTACCAAGAGTATGTCGGACATACAAATCATAATGAAGAAAACCTAAAGGTAGAAGTAGGCCAACAAGACATTGAACCTATTATATCAAGTAATAAACGTACCAGACATTTACTACCTATAGTCCTGTGACTTACCTGGTCCATAAACATACATATGCCTATAAAGTACCAGACATTTACTACGTATAGTCCTGTGACTTACCTGGTTCATAAACATACTTATGTCTATAATATACCAGACATTTACTACCTATAGTCCTGTGACTTACCTGGTCCATAAACATACTTATGCCTATAAAGTACCAGACATTTACTACCTATAGTCCTGTGACTTACCTGGTTCATAAACATACTTATGTCTATAATGTACCAGACATTTACTACCTATAGTCCTGTGACTTACCTGGTCCATAAACATACTTATGCCTATAATGTACCAGACATTTACTACCTATAGTCCTGTGACTTACCTGGTTGATAAACATACATATGTCTATAATGTACCAGACATTTACTACCTATAGTCCTGTGACTTACCTGGTTGATAAACATACTTATGTCTATAATGTACCAGACATTTACTACCTATAGTCCTGTGACTTACCTGGTTCATAAACATACTTATGTCTATAATGTACCAGACATTTACTACCTATAGTCCTGTGACTTACCTGGTTCATAAACATACTTATGTCTATAATGTACCAGACATTTACTACCTATAGTCCTGTGACTTACCTGGTTCATAAACATACTTATGTCTATAATGTACCAGACATTTACTACCTATAGTCCTGTGACTTACCTGGTTCATAAACATACTTATGTCTATAATGTACCAGACATTTACTACCTATAGTCCTGTGACTTACCTGGTTCATAAACATACTTATGTCTATAAAGTACCAGACATTTACTACCTATAGTCCTGTGACTTACCTGGTCCATAAACATACTTATGTCTATAAAGTACCAGACATTTACTACCTATAGTCCTGTGACTTACCTGGTCCATAAACATACTTATGTCTATAAAGTACCAGACATTTACTACCTATAGTCCTGTGACTTACCTGGTTCATAAACATACATATGTCTATAAAGTACCAGACATTTACTACCTATAGTCCTGTGACTTACCTGGTTGATAAACATACTTATGCCTATAAAGTAACAGCCATTTACAGCCTATAATCCTGTGATATCACCTACCATTTTAAGTGTTGTCGCTCCTCCAAATATTGCCCATAAAAGGTAAAAAAAGACATGGTCATGTGATGTGTGGATGATGGTACCCAAGAAAATGACAATACAGTGACCAAATAGTCCATAGCCCTGTAAAGGTCAAAATCATGTCAAAGGTCATATTTCCAAATTTAAGATTAAGGTATATGAAGGGTAAAAGTCTCATGTGCATCACCGATCCAGGTCAAATATCTAAGTAAAGGTCAAGACATCAAACTACCTGGTTAACATAACAAAACAAGTGAGGTCAAATATCAAGGTCAAATAAACATCTTAGTTAGAATATAACATGTTGAGTAAAAGTTACAAAAAGGTCAAGATCACACGTTGAAGTTCAAGGTTAAATATCAAATATGTCGTAAATAAAGGAAGTTAAAAATATCATATTGATTGTTATCAACACGTATGGTTAAATATGATTAAACATTTAGATGTTTCTCTAAATGTGTGTTGTTATATCATCCATGCTATGAGTGGGCAATTTAAATTCTAGTCATGGATGGCCTACTGCAGTATGTATTAATTTGGAGCGTAGTATACAGAGGACATATGTTTTATGCTACAACAATCTGTATAATATTGATTGTAGAGGGAGGATAATGAGGATGCTTACCAACATGGACATGATTTGTAACATACTAAGACGAGTATTACAGACAAAGGACAGGAACCAGATAAATCCTGACGCCCCAATCCAGTAGGTAAAACAAACTCCAAATGCCGTCCCCATCAGAGTGCCCTCTTCCTGGAAAACAAAACAGCAGATGTCACTACAGGAACACTTCAGGTTCTTAATTAAAGTCTGTAGTAGTTATATGTGAGCGCTAAATGAACTGAGTCCTATTATTTCCATTAGTTCATTCAATACTTTAGTAGTTATATGTCAGCCCTATATGAACTATCACTGACAGTGCTGTATCTAAGTATTTATGTTCAAACACAGTGTATGTAACCTTCCAAGGCCACATTATAAAGATGTTCTATAAGACAAGAATTCACTTAAGAAGTGAAAAAATGTTACTTGGTAGACAAAGACTCTAAGTTTATATGGTCATCGACGCAAATTTTCTTATTTGATGTATGCATGCATATAAATGAAGGTATCTTATTCTACTTGTAAGTTATGATAACAATTTTACATCTTTATACCGAGATCAGTACTCCATCAGTATACCTACCACTCTATGGTCTGCTGTCTTCATTTGAAACAATAATAAGGCAATCATAGTAAATATAACCATCAGAGGTCCATACAGCTCCCGAGACACTCTCTAGAAATAAAATATAATTCTGAGTTACATAGTGTATTCAGACAGCTCCAGAGACACTTTCTGGGAATAATATAAAATTCTGAGTTAACATAGTGTATACAAAGCCAGGTCTATAAAATCAGATCTCAGTAAACACTTAAGGATGTATTCTTCTGAGGTTTCAGTCCCGTTGAAGTCTCGTTTCGACAAAGATCAAAGAAGTTATGAGATTTTCAAATACAATTTATCAATATCTGTAGCAAGTTGCCCGTTACAAATTTTGTCAAAAAATAACATTTCTAACTTCAGCAGATTTTTTATACAGGGATTTTAAGAAATGGCCCATTTTGCGGCCATTTTGAAATTGTGTCTTTTTTCGCTTTGAGTAGAGCCAGAGTTTTACCATTTTTTACTGAAATTGTTTTTACTTAAATCATCACTACACCAGCATTTTTAGCTGTATCAAGCTAATTTTTGCTGTAAATTTTTACTTGGCTCGTGATAATTAAAATATTGAGCATTAATGTATGAAATGATTCACTTTTTTTCACTTTATTTTTACATTTAATGGTAATTTGAGCACTTTCATTTTTTACTCTAAAATACTGAAAAATAACAAATATTCAAGTGGGGCAAAAAAGTAAGCACATGGACCCCCCCATTTTTCTGCCTGTTTTTCTGAAAATATTTTGTCAACTAGGTATCTTTGAGTGACAGTAGCTCAAAAATGAGCACACGGACATATGTTTTTTCTTTCATTTTCTTTCACGGTATGAACTCTTCTTTCAAAAAATATATATGAGAAAAAAAGTTTAATACAATTTGGTTTATTTATTTTAACGTCCTATTAACAGCCAGGGTCATGTAAGTAATCATGTATGGTCTTGTGGTAATATGTCGGGACATCTTAACCACTAGGCTAATGCGGTCCCTCTTTAATACAAGAAAATTTTGACTTCTCAGAGGAGTACATCCTTAAGATATAAAAGTCTGAGCTGTATATACAAACAGTAATCATTTGGATTGAAGAAGTATTTTCATTTACTAAATTGTCCATGAATCACTTCAAAGCATGCATGAAATATGAAACGAGTGTTTTTTAATAAGTAACAAACACCAGAAAAGATTTAAACTGCTAATCAATACAAGAGGCCCAGAGGGCCTGTATCGCTCACCTGGTTTTTTGTTAGTAATTATCACAAGAATCTGACAATTAGAAAAATAAGCAAAATTGACTCCCAAAGTTTAATTTTGAATCACAATCATACAATGATGCTATTGATACCATACAAATATGCTATCCAATACATAGGTTCAGAGACAAAGTAATTTATATGAAAATAGTAGCCTAATTGACCTTTTTGACCTCGCATCTATTGCCGTTTAAGGCCCCGGGGTCAGCCCTATCATTTGTACAATTTCAAATCCCAACCCTATAAGGATGCTACCATTGCATTATAAGTGCTCTTCCATTCTTAGTTGCAGTTTGACACTTTGCTCAAGTACCGCGGTAATACAAACATTATTTATTTTAGACTTTTAAACTTTTACAGACATGATTTTAAAGTTTAAATAAGTTAAATAAGATTATTGTTCATAACTGTTTATTTTGAAGTATAGATATAAGTACATTCATCCTGGCCCTAATAATAACTTGGGACAGTGTTATAGTACATTTAGCAAAGAAGATCCCAGAAGGATCGTGGTGCCCACCAAAGAATGATCTATGTTTGACAATGAACGATGGATCTTTTCCCTGCTTTTAAAACTTTTCAAACTACATATAAAATTTCAGACAGATCGCTTAAATACTTTCTAAGAAATAGCTGTAACAAACTTCAACAATGAAATCCAAGATGGTGGCAGGTTGGCCATATCGTTGACAGATCAATCCCAAAAGGCATTATGCACCAACTAGGGCCCCTAGGGAACCTACATATAAAAATTTGAGACAGATCCATTCAGTACTTTTTGAGAAATAGCGATAACAAACTTTAACTATCAAAATCCAAGTTGCTGCCTGGCAGCCATCTTGTTGACCGATCGGTCACAAAAGCAATATGTACAACTAGGATCATAGGGGAACCTTCATATGACATTTGAGATTGAATCCCTTCAGTACTTTCTGATAAATAGCGGTAATAAACGTTAACTATCAAAATCCAAGATGGCTGCCTGGTGGCCATCTTGTTCACTGATTGATCCCAAAATGCTATATGCATAACTAGGGCCCTAGTGCAACCTACATATGAAATTTGAAAAAGATCTCTTTAGTACTTTCTGAGAAATAGCAGTAACAAGAATTGTTAACGGATGGACGGACGACGGACCATGGATGAAAGGTGATTTGAATAGCCCACCATCTGATGATGGTGGGCTAAAAACAGAAATGCTGAACAGATCTTAATGCAGAAGAAAGGATAATTAATTTTAAGCATCTCTTGCTGAAGTTACATAGAGACAAAAAAGACCAAAGTTGTAGAAATTTCAATGCAGCATCTAGCAGTAAATCTTCACACATATATAGAAATATTAAGCTGTTTAATTTAATGCAAAGTAAAGGTGAAAGGCAGAGTTCCTGACCTTAATACCAGATATCTGTGACAAATTAAAAAATTGATGAATGGTTACTTTGTTAAATATTGTTTCCCAAACAGACAATGTCACTTTAATGGAATAATTTTCAAAGAAAATAAAGTCAATCTATGCTTCTGATAATTGAGGAAAAAATTAAAGGAAGCTTTGTAGAAAGACAGTCATAGATGAGCAAAAAATATTAATCTATATAAATAATACATATTATGTATGCTAATGTCTGAAGCTTTGCCTTTCACTGCAATTTTTTTTTTTAATTTTGTCAAAACAAATTGTGATATATTCACAAAGCATTATAGGTTAAAAAGTACACATGTTAATATGCAATGAAAATAAAATAAATGATTAATAATTAAGACACAATCATACATGCAGGTAAAACTCTAGCCATCAAACCATAGTAATGATCTCAATCATTGATGTTTTACCTTTCACAACTTTGTCTGCAGCGTGTATTCCTGGCTTTATAACAGTTGGTACCTCCTTCATGGCGGCCTGTACTCCACCACTACCAAACGCCTGTGATAAATCTGTGAATAAAAATAAATATCAGATGATCTATTACACAATATGATAAATCTGTAAATAAAAATAAATGTCTGATGATCACTTTCACAATAGTTTAACTGACGTTAAATCTTAGACACAGACGGAATATCCTCAGTTATTAAAATGTTACAACACTACATAAGTTTATAGTTATTTCACTTCACACTGATAAATGGACTTGTCTGCTTTCTTGACTGTAACAAAACTTTTCCATACTGGTCCAGACAGCAACTACAATGACCATTTTGTTATTACCCAGACATAGGCCCTGTCTAAAACTATGCTTACCCTTTTTTGTGATGTGTCAATAAAATGTATACAGCTGAACCTCATTAACTCCAAACACTCAATAACATATAACTTGAATACTATGTTAACTCATCCACCCCTGTAGACACATTTGAATCTTCTAATTCTAAGACAGGAACAGTTCATTATGAATTTTCAGGGGTGAATGAGTTAAGTGATCTGTTGATCCCCCTACAACGCTTTTTACCATTTTTTTAAGTAAATAAACTAAGCTTGAATGACTGGATGACTCAAAGTGTTCCAATGGTAAAATGCTTCATATTAAGAAGGTTTGACTGTACAATTACTGTATTCTACAGCAATAAGCCCCACTACCAAAGAAATAAATTAATGCGGATATTAAGGAAGGGTCTTATTGCCAATGTAGGGTTATTTTGTTTAATCTCAGAGCCAGACTTCTGCAAATAAAACTGAAGAAGTGCACTACATAATAGCCAATATTTCATTGTGATGCTTATCTATTGTATAATGAAGTTGATGATGGATTACTTCTATGAAACTCTCACCGTATATGATAACTATAACTTACCTTCCACGATTATGATGAAAGCGAAGTGTAGATACAGAAAGAAAAAGAGTAGGTGGAGGGCTGCCACAGCAGCACACACAATGATTCTTTGTGTCTGTCCACTTGTTCTCGTTACTTACTATACCAACCTACAAGTACAACATCAATTACATCATCAACAAAGCTACTTAGAATTGTTAATTTATAAAATTGGAACGCAACATCTTGTAGATAAACTTAATAGACCCAAAAAGCACCACCCTCCATTTCTTGAGACAGAACAGTACGGACCTTTGATTAAATGCAGACTGGAAACTATGAAAAACATGTAGGTTTTTAAAAAAAATTATTTTATTTCTTTTTAAGTTGATATACGACTTACTTGTGCAATAATCTATAAAAGACTAGTCCAAATTTGGTCTATTACGCAGCTTCAGACTTCAATTTTCATTTTTTAAGTGCACTGAAAGCTTGTTAGGTCTATATGGTAGATTGCTTTTAATCATTTTATTCATTGAACCAACATGAAGTTATCTCAAACATAATATACATATGTTTATTATATCAAGTAATATTTACGTTTGCACTGCAGCCCTCCCCATGTTAATCTTGGCTGATCTATCAGGCAGAATGCATAGATGCTAGTATACATTGTACAGACTAAATTTACATTGATATACAAAAATGTAAACAAACAATATGGCCGCCGTAGTCCCGCAGACTCCTGGCGTGAGACCTTAGAACAAGTAAAACGCCTTAAAAATTCCAAAAATTTTTAAAAAACATTATTAAAACTAAATATATTTTATGAAATTCTTTAAAATAAAATGCATAAGCTAATATTATTAATAAATTTGTAAGTGGAATTTGTCGTCTGCTCAAAATGACATGTCTCAAGCTGACTCGGAGTCGAGAAGAAAATCAGCTACCTGTGATTTGTCCATCAATTTATCAAAGCAGATCCTTAGCAGACCTTAACTGCTAGCGATGAAGAACTTTTACTATATGACTCAAAGAAATTGCAAGTTCAGAACAACAATTTAGTCGTAAATCTCTTGAAAATACCGACTCACTAACACATAGAGGAACTACCAAGAGTATGTCGGACATACAAACATAATTGAGAAAACTAAGGTAAAGTAGCACAAGACATTGAACCATTATATCAAGTAATAAACGTACCAGACATTTACTACCTATAAGTCCTGTGACTTACCTGGTCATAAACATACATATGCCTATAAAGTACCAGACATTTACTACGTATAGTCCTGTGACTTACCTGGTTCATAAACATACTTATGTCTATAATAGTACCAGACATTTACTACCTATAGTCCTGTGACTTTACCTGGTCCATAAACATTACATATGCCTATAAAGTACCAGACATTTACTACCTATAGTCCTGTGACTTACCTGGTTCATAAACATACTTATGTCTATAATGTACCAGACATTACTACCTATAGTCCTGTGACTTACCTGGTTCATAAACATACATATGTCTATAAAGTACCAGACATTTACTACCTATAGTCCTGTGACTTACCTGGTCCATAAACAATACTTATTGTCTATAAAGTACCAGACATTTTACTACCTATAGTCCTGTGACTTACCTGGTCCATAAACATACTTATGCCATAAAGTACCAGACATTTACTACCTATAGTCCTGTGACTTACCTGGTGATAAACATACATATGTCTATAATGTACCAGACATTTACTACCTATAGTCCTGTGACTTACCTTGGTTCATAACATACATATGTCTATAATGTACCAGACATTTACTACCTATAGTCCTGTGACTTACCTGGTTTCATAAACATACTTATGTCTATAAAGTACCAGACATTTACTACCTATAGTCCTGTGACTTACCTGGTTGATAAACATTATGTCTATAAAGTACCAGACATTTACTACCTATAGTCCTGTGACTTACCTGGTCCATAAACATACTTATGTCTATAAAGTACCAGACATTTACTACCTATAGTCCTGTGACTTACCTGGTCCACAAACATACATATGTCTATAAAGTACCAGACATTTACTACCTATAGTCCTGTGACTTACCTGGTCCATAAACATACATATGTCTATAAAGTACCAGACATTTACTACCTATAGTCCTGTGACTTACCTGGTCCATAAACATACTTATGTCTATAAAGTACCAGCCATTTACAGCCTATAATCCTGTGATATCACCTACCATTTTAAGTGTTGTCGCTCCTCCAAATATTGCCCATAAAAGGTAGAAAAAGACATGGTCATGTGATGTGTGGATGATGGTACCCAAGAAAATGACAATACAGTGACCAAATAGTCCATAGCCCTGTAAAGGTCCAAAATCATGTCAAAGGCAATTTCCAATTTAAGATTAAGGTATATGAAGGGTAAAGGTCAAATGTGCATCACCGATCCAGGTCAAACATCTAAGTAAAGGTCAAGACATCAAACTACCTGGTTAACATAACAAAACAAGTATGGTCAATTATCAAGGTCAAATAAACATCTTAGGTAGAATATAAAACATGTTGAGTAAAAGTTACAAAAAGGTCAGATCACACTTGAAGTTCAAGGTTAAATATCAATATGTCGTAAATAAAGGAAGTTAAAAATATCATATTGATTGTTATCAACACGTATGATAAATATGATTAAACATTTAGATGTTCTCTAAATGTGTTTTTATATCACCATGCTATGAGTGGGCAATTTAAATTCTAGTCATGGGATGCCTACTGCAGTATGTATTAATTTGGAGCGTAGTATACAGAGGACATATGTTTTATGCTACAACAATCTGTATAATATTGATTGTAGAGGGAGGATAATGAGGATGCTTACCAACATGGACATGATTTGTAACATACTAAGACGAGTATTACAGACAAAGGACAGGAACCAGATAAATCCTGACGCCCCAATCCAGTAGGTAAAACAAACTCCAAATGTCCGTCCCATCAGAGTGCCCTCTTTCCTGGAAAACAAAAAGCAGAGTGTCACTACAGGAACACTTCAGGTTCTTAATTAAAGTCTGTAGTAGTTTATATGTGAGCGCCAAAATGAACTGAGCCCTATTATTTTCATTAGTTCATTCAATACTTTAGTAGTTATATGTCAGCCCTATATGAACTATCACTGACAGTGTGTATCTAAGTATCTATGTTCAAACACAGTGTATGTAACCTTCCAAGGCCACATTATAAAGATGTTCAAAGACAGAATTCACTTAAGAAGTGAAAAAAAAAAGTTTACTTGAAAAGAATTTAGACAAAGACTCTAAGTTTATATGGTCATCGACGCAAATTTTCTTATTTGATGTATGCATGCATATAAATGAAGGTATCTTATTTCTACTTGTAAGTTATGATAACAATTTTACATCTTTATACACGAGATCAGTACTCCATCAGTATACCTACCACTCTATGGTCTGCTGTCTTCATTTGAAACAATAAATAAGGCAATCATTGTAAATATAACCATCAGAGGTCCATACAGCTCCCGAGACACTCTCTAGAAATAAAATATAATTCTGAGTTACATAGTGTATTCAGAACAGCTCCAGAGACACTTTCTGGGAATAATATAAAATTCTGAGTTAACATTAGTGTATACAAAGCCAGGTCTAATAATCAGACCAGGTAAACAC
>SAYR01000363.1:69064-83986 GCA_004382745.1 Argopecten irradians irradians
ATTTTTTGGGGGGGCATTATTTTTAAAGTGGGCTTTTTCCTTTTTTCCCTTTTCTTTTTCTTTTTTAAGTTTGCAAAGGAAGAAAAGGGGGAAAAGAAGTCCGTTTATATGGAAATAGCTAAATTGACCCCTTTTGACCCCACCCTTCAGGCTCCCAGGGGGTCAGCCCCATCATTTTGCAAAATTTTGAATCCCAAACCCTATAAGGATGTAACCATTTGCATTATGAGCGCATCCCATGTTAAGTTGCAGAGAAAAAGTCATTTACATGGAAATTGACCACTTTTGACCCCGCCCCTCAGGCCCCCGGGGTCAGCCCTATCATTTGCTCAATTTGAATCCCCAGCCTACAAGGATGCTTCCATTGCCTAATGGGTGCTATACCATGCTTAGTTGCAGAGAAGAAGTCATTTATATGGAAATAGCAAAATTGACCCCTTTTGACCCCGCCCCTCAGGCCCCCGGGGGGTCAGCCCTATCATTTGCACAATTTTGAATCCCCACCCTATAAGGATGCTACCATTGCATTATGGGTGCTATACCATACTTAGTTTCAGAGAAGAAGTCGTTTATATGGAAATAGCCAAATTGACCCCTTTTGACCCCGCCCCTCAGGCCCCCGGGGGTCAGCCCATTATTTGTACAATTTTGAATCCCCACCTATAAGGATGATATCATTGCATTATGGGTGCATATCCCATGCTTGGTTTCAGAGAAGAAGTCGTTTATATGGAAATAGCCAAATTGACCCCTTTTGACCCCGCCCCTCAGCCCCCCGGGAGTCAGCCCCATCATTTGTACAATTTTGAATCCCCACCCTATAACGATACTACAATTGCATTATGAGTGCTATCTCATGCTTGGTTTCAGAGAAGAAGTCATTTATATGGAAATAGCCAAATTGACCCCTTTTGGCCCCGCCCCTCAGGCCCCCGGGGGGTCAGCCCATCATTTGTACAATTTTCAGTTAAAAAGCCCATAAGGATGCTACCAGTCAAATTTTATTGAAATCCGACCAGCGGTTATGGAGAAGAAGTCGATTGTTGACGGACGCCGGACGCCGGACGTTGCGGTATCCCATAAGCTCACCTCGGTCCTTTGGACCAGGTGAGCTAATAATGTAATACAATAATAACCAATATCAGAATTTTGTTACTATCATTAATTATTTACCTGTTTTTGGGCTGTAGGTTTCTGCGGGATAAACGACCACATCAATCTGTAGTAAATTAAATATGGTAGGAAACAGGCTGGTGACAGTATTATCAATCATATATATTTCATTTTAAGCTTTGGAGAGTACATATGCTGCCATCACAACTTAAAAGAACTACCAAACAATTTGTTTTGGTATATAATTTTACGGTTAAATGGAACAAATAATCATCCACTTTTTGTCATATTATTTGAGCAGACATGTGCTGCACTTTTAAATATAAACTAAAGGGCATACAATCTTTTGCATTGAAAATCAGAAAACACATGAATGAAGTAACTGTAGCCACTGTAACATAAATATGACTGGTTTAAATGAAGAGTACCTTGATCTGACCTCGTGAGGTTCCACATTGAAGTAGGGTCGGAGTATGTCTATATTACCATACAGATTCCAGGCCTTGCTGGCTTGCGTTTACCTGACTTGCCACATTCTGTCAAAATAAACTTTGTATTTAAATATGTGTATACCGTAAATACTACTAAAAAATGTACATTTAAGCATTGATGGCAATATTTGTTAAACTTCATTTGGGTATGAAAGAAATTTTGTTTGCAGACTCACTGAAGGGGTGTACAATTCCACTAGACCGATCTCTGGGGCTAGTGAATTTCAGGTCAGGGCTAGTGGCCTCAAGATCATTACTAGCCAGTGGGCTAGTGGAAATTTCCTGATAAAAATCTATGTTTACATTGAAATTTAGTTGTAAATCAGCAGTTTAGCCTTTTATTGCTGTTCAGAATTCTACTAGCAGTAAACATGTGGTCAAAACTGAAGCGAAACATTTCATGAATGTACTTTTACAACCACGGATGGTTTCCATACGTAAATAACATTCTTCATCTTTTTGTACTCCCCTAAAACTGTGTGAATCTGCATGGATTCTTCTGTTTTGCTACAGATTTTATTTTATTTTTTTTTTGCATTCAAACATATTCTAAGATATGTTTTTGTATTTTTTGTAAACCACTGATTTTTACAGTGACTAATATGCAGTGACCTAAATTTTGTGTTTTCATTGCTAACAACTTTTATGATAATTTACTTTGCTCAATGGAAACATTTTCATGGCAATCTATTTTGGAATTCTTATGTCATGCAAAATACATTGCAATTTAATCACACACTAAATAAATTGTATCAACTTATTGTAAGATATGAGGTTTAGATCCAATGGCATTCTCAGTGGATTGGTTGGATGTTAGGTTCCTTTGTATGACTCTTTTACTTCTGTAACAGTAATTAGCTTTGTTTTGTTATCAAATCTTGTTTAGTACCAAAAAATAAGTCTCTGATATATATATTGTTCAATCATGGAATTATTCCTCACCAAAAATATATATATTCATCCCAATATTCTTGGTATTGTCGGATTAAGAAATAAATATCATATTTATATGTAGAAAGCAAACAGAAAATCACTTCCTTTTTCTAGAGAAAACCATGATAAGATTAGGTTACTACTAAGACTTTACCATTGCAGCAACATTTTCACCCAGTCTCTGTCGGATGTCGTCTCCCATCCCTTTCTGTCTGTTCCTCTATCGGTGTTACAAAATTAAATGATACATAGATACAAATGTCTACAAAATTAAATGATACATAGATACAAATGTCTACAAAATTGAATGATACATAGATTACAAATGTCTACAAAATTAAATGATACATAGATACAAATGGCCTTACAAAATTAAATGATACATAGATACAAATGTCTACCAAAATTAAATGATACATAGATACAAATGCTTACAAATTAAATGATACATAGATACAAATGTCTACAAAATTAAATGATACATAGATACAAATGTCTAACAAAATTAATGATACATAGATAACAAATGTCTACAAAATTAAATGATACATAGATACAAAGTCTACAAAATTAAATGATAATAGATACAAATGTCAGCAAAATTAAATGATACATAGATACAAATGTCTACAAAATTAAATGATACATAGATACAAATGTCTACAAAATTAAATGATACATATATACAAATGTCTACAAAATTAAATGATACATAGATACAAATGTCTACAAAATTAAATGTACATAAGTACAAATGTCTACAAATTAAATGATACATAGATACAAATGTCTACAAAAATTAAATGATACATAGATACAAATGTCTACAAAATTAAATGATACATAGATACAAATGTATGTACTTTACTGTAAACATGGAAAATTTATTGCAAAAGAGAAATTTATGCTAATTACACAAGTTTGCTCAATTGCGAAAAATTCCTCCACACGTAATATTTTTCAAAAATTTACCATAAAATTAAACTATAAATATGGACTAGTAACTCCTTCCGATTATTTTTTTCTCAATCAAGCACTTAATTAATGACAAATTGGGAAAAAATTTGAATTTTGAAAGAGTAAATTATCTCATTGTATTTGGTGTGCAAGTATTTCGTTTTATTAAAATATTTGTTTTTGTAATCTATACTTTATCTTGGCCAATACACGATGATTTCATGTTGACATCCGAACAAGAATAATCTATAATTATAACAGATCGTTAGAAAACACTATGCTTTGGCAAACAAACCCTCTATATATATGGATGATAATGTTTTGTAATGACTGTTGGTAAACAAAAGACTAATAATTACACCTATAAGGCTGTCTCACGTTAATTATATAAATAGGAAAAATTAGAAGACTGACGACTTGTCCTGCAATTCTTCTGCAGGTGCAATGAATTTACATTGCTAACCTTATTACTGATAATAGAACAAAGAATGGATATGTTCATGATAGTGTTCTAAATACCACACAGGGGTCGGGCAGGCCGAGTGGTTAAGATGTCCCCTCATATAACCACAAGCCCTCCACCTCTGGGTCAGAGTACAAATCCCATGGTGGGGCAGTTGCCATGTACTAGCCGCTGATTGGTGGTTTTTTCTCCTGGTACGTCCATAAATGAAAACTTTGGCTGGTGGTGGGAAGTTAAACTATTAAAACCAAAGATCTAGACACTTTAGTTTTGTTTGATAGAAGAGTACAAACAAGGTTTTTTTCCAGAGCAGATCTTAAGGTCCTTGTTTTGGTATGTAACACACTGTGAACACCTAACTTAAGTGAACCCTTTATTTATTAGCAAGTAAAGTAAGAAAAGCCAAATGTCTTATAATATATTATGGGGAAGAGACAGGCATGGGCAGAAGGACGTTAAGCGCCAGGGCACAAACAGATGGAAGGGAGGAGCATGGACATAAACTTAGAATTCCCTCTGCATTCTTTATACATTATCATAACGCTTTGGAAAGCCGTGTGCCCACATAACATTACACCTGAAACGCAGCAGTCCTATCACATGACTTTATTCATGAAAAGCTTGTCGTATACACATGACTTTCTACATGAAAAGGCTGTCGTGTCACATGACTTTTATATATGAAAAGCCTCTTGTATCACATGACATTTATACCTGAAAAGCTGTCATATCACATGACATTATACCTGAAAAGCTGTTGTATATCATGACATATAACCTGTAAAGCTGTCGTGTCACATGACATCATAATGAAAATACTGTTATACCACATGACATTATACTTGAAAAGCTGTCATACCACAAGACTTATTACCTGAAAAGCTGTCATATCACATGACATTATACATGTAAAGTTATTGTATCACATGACATTATACCTTGAAAAGCTGTCATACCACATGATTTTATACCTGAAAGCTGTCGATAGTCTGAGGAGTCATCCTTGTCATGCATCTCCTCCACATCATCCAGATCTATCACAGCTGACTGAGTAGGCAGCCCCTGCCAAATCAAAAGTTTCCTTTATTACTGGTATCTTCTTTTGCCATTTAAGTTGGAAAGGTTAAAAATTATAAAGAGCATGTATAGTTTTCTCATTTTTAAATGCACTGATTTTAAGTTACTTTGGATATTTGGTAGTTTTGCTAATAGCCTGTACTTGTCCTCTAAAATATCCCTTGAACATAGAGGTTAATTAATGTGGCCTTATACCCCAGTCTGTTATCAGTGGCAGCGATGATTTTGATTCTTAAAGTGTAACTGGAATGGTTTGGTATATAGGGTTGATAAATAACTTATGGATTAAATTTAGAATGGAAAAAGTGTCAGCTTCATAGACGGTATTGGAATCTTTTTTAAGGATGTATTCTTCTGAGGTTTCAGTCCCGTTGAAGTCTCGTTTCGACAAAGATCAAAGAAGTTATGAGATTTTCAAATACAATTTATCAATATCTGTAGCAAGTTGCCCGTTACAAATTTTGTCAAAAAATAACATTTCTAACTTCAGCAGATTTTTTTTATACAGGGATTTTAAGAAATGGCCCATTTTGGGGCCATTTTGAAATTGTGTCTTTTTTCGCTTTGAGTAGAGCCAGAGTTTTACCATTTTTTACTGAAATTGTTTTTACTTAAATCATCACTACACCAGCATTTTTAGCTGTATCGAGCTAATTTTTGCTGTAAATTTTTACTTGGCTCGTGATAATTAAAATATTGAGCATTAATGTATGAAATGATTCACTTTTTTCACTTTATTTTTACATTTAATGGTAATTTGAGCACTTTCATTTTTTACTCTAAAATACTGAAAAATAACAAATATTCAAGTGGGGCAAAAAAGTAAGCACATGGACCCCCCATTTTTCTGCCTGTTTTTCTGAAAATATTTTGTCAACTAGGTATCTTTGAGTGACAGTAGCTCAAAAATGAGCACACGGACATATGTTTTTTCTTTCATTTTCTTTCACGGTACGAACTCTTCTTTCCAAAAATCTATATGAGAAAAAAAGTTTAATACAAGAAAATTTTGACTTCTCAGAGGAGTACATCCTTAAGATATAAAAGTCTGAGCTGTATATACAAACAGTAATCATTTGGATTGAAGAAGTATTTTCATTTACTAAAATGTCCATGAATCACTTCAAAGCATGCTTGAAACATGAAATGAGTGTTTTTTAATAAGTAACAAACACCAGAAAAGATTTAAACTGCTAATCAATATAATGTAATACAGTAATAACCAACATCAGAATTTTGTCACTATCATTAGTTATTTACCTGTTTTTGGGCTGTAGGTTTCTGCGGGATAAACGACCACATCAATCTGTAGTAAATTAAATATGGTAGGAACAGGCTGGTGACAGCATTATCAATCATATGTATTTCTTTTTAAGCTTTGGAGAGTACATATAATGCCATCACAACTTAAAAGGCTAAAAACAATCTGTTTTGGTATATAATTTTAAGGTTAAATGGAACAAATAATCATCCACTTTTTGTCATATTATTTGAGCAGACATGTGCTGCACTTTTAAATATAAACTAAAAATGGCATACAATCTTTTTACATTGAAAATCAGAAAACACATGAATGAAGTAACTGTAGCCACTGTAACATAAATATGACTGGTTTAAATGAAGAGTACCTTGATCTGACCTCGTGAGGTTCCACATTGAAGTAGGGTCGGAGTATGTCTATATTACCGTACAGATTCCAGGCCTTGCTGGCTTGCTGTTTACCTGACTGCCACATCTGTCAAAATAAAACTTTGTATTTAAATATGTGTATACGGTAAATACTACTAAAAAAATGTACATTTAAGCATTGATGGCAATATTTGTTTAACTTTATTTGGGTATGAAAGAAATTTTGTTTGCAGACTCACTGCAGGGGTGTACAATTCCACTAGCCCGATCTCTGGGGCTAGTGAATTTCAGGTCAGGGCTAGTGGCTTCACGATCATTACTAGCCAGTGGGCTAGTGGAAATTTCCTGATAAAAATATATCTTTACATTGAAATTTTAGTTGTAAATCAGCAGTTTAGCCTTTTATTGCTGTTCAGAATTCTACTAGCAGTAAACATGTGGTCAAAACTGAAGCGAAACATTTCATGAATGTACTTTTACAACCACAGATGGTTTCCAAACATAAAATATTCTTCATCTTTTTGTACTCCCCTAAAACTGTGTGAATCTGCATGGATTCTTCTGTTTTGCTACAGATTTTTTATTTTATTTTTTTTGCATTCAAACATATTCTAAGATATGTTTTGTATTTTTTGTAAACCACTGATTTTTACAGTGACCTAATATTGCAGTGACCTAATTTTGTGTTTTCATTGCTAACAACTTTTTATGATAATTTACTTTGCTCAATGGAAACATTTTCATGGCAATCTATTTTTGGAATTCTTATGTCATGCAAAATACATGCAATTTAATCACACACTAAATAAATTGTATCAACTTATTGTAAGATATGAGGTTTAGATCCAATGGCATTCTCAGTGGATTGGTTGGATGTTAGGTTCCTTTGTATGACTCTTTTACTTCTGTAACAGTAATTAGCTTTGTTTTGTTATCAAATTTGTTGAGTACCAAAAAAATAAGTCTCTGATATATATATTGTTCAATCATGGAATTATTCCTCACCAAAAATATATATATTCATCCCATATTCTTGGTATGTCGGATTAAGAAATAAATATCATATTATATGTAGAAAGCAAACAGAAAATCACTTCCTTTTTCTAGAGAAAACCATGATAAGATTAGGTTACTACTAAGACTTTACCATTGCAGCAACATTTTCACCCAGTCTCTGTCGGATGTCGTCTCCCATCCCTTTCTGTCTGTTTCCTCTATCGGTGTCTACAAAATTAAATGATACATAGATACAAATGTCTACAAAATTAAATGATACATAGATACAAATGTCTACAAAATTGAATGATACATAGATACAAATGTCTACAAAATTGAATGATACATAGATACAAATGGCTACAAAATTAAATGATACATAGATACAAATGTCTACAAAATTAAATGATACATAGATACAAATGTCTACAAAATTAAATGATACATAGATACAAATGTCAGCAAAATTAAATGATACATAGATACAAATGTCTACAAAATTAAATGATACATAGATACAAATGTCTACAAAATTAAATGATACATATATACAAATGTCTACAAAATTAAATGATACATAGATACAAATGTCTACAAAATTAAATGATACATAAGTACAAATGTCTACAAAATTAAATGATACATAGATACAAATGTCTACAAAATTAAATGATACATAGATACAAATGTATGTACTTTACTGTAAACATGAAAATTTATGCAAAAGAGAAATTTATGCTAATTACACAAGTTTGCTCAATCGCGAAAAATTCCTCCACACGTAATATTTTTCAAAATTTACCATAAAATTAAACTATAAATATGGACTAGTAACTCCTTCCGATTTATTTTTTCTCAATCAAGCACTTAATTAATGACAAATTGGAAAAAATTTGAATTTTGAAAGAGTAAATTATCTACATTGTATTTGGTGTGCAAGTATTTCGTTTTATAAAATATTTGTTTTTGTAATCTATACTTTATCTTGGCCAATACACGATGATTTCATGTTGACATCCGAACAAGAATACAATTATAATTATAACAGATCGTAGAAAACACTATGCTTTGGCAAACAAACCCTCTATATATATGGATGATAATGTTTTGTAATGACTGATTGGTAAACAAAAGACTAATAATTACACCTATAAGGCTGTCTCACGTTAATTATATAAATAGGAAAAATTAGAAGACTGACGACTTGTCCTGCAATTCTTCTGCAGGTGCAATGAATTTACATTGCTAACCTTATTACTGATAATAGAACAAAGAATGGATATGTTCATGATAGTGTTCTAAATACACACAGGGGTCGGGCAGGCCGAGTGGTTAAGATGTCCCCTCATATAACCACAAGCCCTCCACCTCTGGGTCATGAGTACAAATCCCATGTGGGGCAGTTGCCATGTACTAGCCGCTAATTGGTGGTTTTTCTCCTGGTACGTCCATAAATGAAAACTTTGGCTGGTGGTGGGAAGTTAAACTATTAAAACCAAAGATCTAGACACTTTAGTTTTGTTTGATAGAAGAGTACAAACAAGGTTTTTTTCCAGAGTAGATCTAAGGTCCTTGTTTTGGTATGTAACACACTGTGAACACCTAACTTAAGTGAACCCTTTATTTATAGCAAGTAAAGTAAGAAAGCCAAATGTCTTATAATATATATGGGGAAGAGACAGGCATGGGCAGAAGGACGTAAGGCCAGGGGCACAAACAGATGGAAGGAGGAGCATGACATAAACTTAGAATCCCTCTGATTCTTTATTACATCATACCTGGAAAGCCGTCGTGCCACATAACATTACACCTGAAACGCAGTCCTATCACATG
This sequence comes from Argopecten irradians irradians, assembly GCA_004382745.1. Lineage (NCBI taxonomy): Eukaryota > Metazoa > Mollusca > Bivalvia > Pectinida > Pectinidae > Argopecten > Argopecten irradians. The sequence goes on from SAYR01000363.1 coordinate 78,557, forward strand.
ACTTTATTCATGAAAGCTGTCGTATCACATGACTTTCTACATGAAAAGCTGTCGTGTCACATGACTTTATATATGAAAAGCTCTTGTATCACATGACATTATACCTGAAAAGCTGTCATATCACATGACATTATACCTGAAAAGCTGTTGTATATCATGACATTATACCTGTAAAGCTGTCGTGTCACATGACATCATACATGAAATACTGTCATACCACATGACATTATACTTGAAAAGCTGTCATACCACAAGACTTATTACCTGAAAAGCTGTCATATCACATGACATTATACATGTAAAGTTATTGTATCACATGACATTATACCTGAAAAGCTGTCATACCACATGATTTTATACCTGAAAAGCTGTCGTAGTCTGAGGAGTCATCCTTGTCATGCATCTCCTCCACATCATCCAGATCTATCACAGCTGACTGAGAGGCAGCCCCCTGCCAAATCAAAAGTTTCTTTATTACTGGTATCTTCTTTTGCCATTTAAGTTGGAAAGGTTGAAAATTATAAGAGCATGTATAGTTTTCTCATTTTTAAATGCACTGATTTTAAGTTACTTTGGATATTTGGTAGTTTTGCTAATAGCCTGTACTTGTCCTCTAAAATATCCCTTGAAATAGAGGTTATATTAATGTAGGCCTTATACCCCAGTCTGTTATCAGTGGCAGCGATGATTTTGATTCTTAAAGTGTACACGGAATGGTTTGGTATATAGGGCTTGATAAATACGTTATTGGATCAAATTTAGAATGGAAAAAGTGTCAGCTTCATAGAGGTATTGGAGATAATATGACTATTCTCTAGAACACACCTGAAGCCCCAAGCCATTGACCCCGATTCGGGACCCCTGACCTGTGATGTCACCAGGACGATGGGCCCTACTCTACTCGCATAAGATAGAGTGGCGATTTTCGGTGTCTGCCATCTAATAAAAACTATCTGTTGGTAAATATTGATTTTAAAGACACAAATACCAGTGTACATGTCCGATACCTAATTAATATTATCCTCAATCACAGATATGAGTTTGGAATACGCTTGAAAATAGGGATTTATACCATGCATATATTGATGTACCTCTCGTAGATAAATGAACATCTCTGCGCGATTAATGCATAATTATACACAATAAAATGTACATAATAATCCATGTACGTTGTAGAAACCACATATACATCGTTATTATACCAAGGATTCTTGATTATGTTATCCAAAACCCGTCTCGTGTCATTGAATGTCTACTGGTCAAACTCGCTTTATAAATTTCTGACTTTTTCATATAACCTAGGCCTGTCAATACAAATTAAGGTATGATTCAAACAGATTTTTTGCATATATGTAAATGCATCTTTTAACTGTGTTATAACTGAAATCGATCCATTTGTTTTTTGACGAAATACATTCAGCTTTCATATAATACAGCACATCCGACGACTTGTTGATATTTTGCTCAAGTTCAGTCATTAGTGTCTTTAATTGAAAAATAAATCATGCACAGGTCATGCAGACGAAAAAAATGAGACTGAAGATGTCTATGTCTAATCCGAATATCTAGTATCAAAATCAAAATACTTCTGAATTGCCAATGTCGTACTGCGTAAATCTCTATACCAGAAATATATAGGCCTATAACTTACACATGTTTCTGCTAATCTACTTATGTATTTAGCCTGATTTCAGTTGCAATATTTCCTATTTCATATATAATTAAAACGTCAACTGTATACTGTATATATATTTGTAAAATTCTCGCAACCCCATTTCAGGAATACATATATGTCCACCTTTGTGCTATAACCCCACTACCAAACACCTCACTGCCGTTGTCCCCGTGACGTCACATCCTGTTATTCCCCAAATCAGCGTGAGCGGCCGATTCCCTGATTAGCAGTCGATATAGAACGAATAATCATACCCTGCCTCCACTCCGTTCCAAAAATCGAGAACTTCGGAGGGCGGTATCTTGGTACTAAAGCGGCCGATTTTGATGCGGTTTTCAACATTCTTGTCAGGAGATCAACGAGAATAACATATCTAAATATCATTTTCCGTTCCGTGTACACTTTAACTCGTGCACTGTGTAGGCCTACTGTAAAAAAAGTTTTTTTTTCTATTTTGAATTTTTAATTAGTTAATGTTTCCTGGATCGTTGAAATATACTAGACCTTGACGTTTCTTGTAGAATCCCTCTGTCAAACCGTTTGGTTGTTGCACTAGGCCACACAGATCTGAACAAGTTTATTTCAGACAAGATTTTAATGTGTGATTTCTGTGACCTGACTCTGACAGAGTTGACAACACGTCGCACTTATTTACTGGGCAGTTTTGTTTTTTAACTGGGATATGCTTACGTCTCTTCATTTCTAATTTATTTTTAAGAAGTAAATACAAATATGAAATGCCAGAGAGGTTTCAATAGTTAGGGGAAAGTTAGTACTGTACGATACGAACCTGGTTTCGTCGGTCACCCAACGTGTCAGCCATGATGTCAACAGTGGCGTGTATAGTATATGGATCGAATAAACGGAATAAAAGTCCGGAATTTCAGACCGATCCGGATGCTGGTAACAGTACGGTACTGTGATTAGTTATAAAATATCAAAATATTTCCAGAGATATTTTTTTTTTTTTTTTTCAAAACTAAGAGTCTTAAAATTTTCAACGTTATTGTTATTTTTTTTTTCTATTAAATTATGAAAAAATATAAAAAAAAATACCAGTTTTTTATGTTAGAACTTTACCAGCTACTGTACCGTATTGAACCGAATGATGTAAAGTTTATCAATAATTTGCCGGCATCATATAATATGATTTTTATACATTGTATGCTAATGTTGATATCGCAAAGCTACAGTATATTTTTCAGACTGCATCTTGCTTTATATTTTGGTTGATTTTTTTTCTGATACGTGCAATACAAATACTTTCAGTGGCGATGGAAAAGTTAGGCGACGATCTAAATAAGTCTAAATAAATAAATGAATGTGTCAACATGTACCAGTAGATTTATACATTCGAACAGCTAGTGTCAACATACATGGCCATTTTACATGACCATTTATTATGCATGACCAAGTTATACAATATACAATACTATACCTACTATATGACCATTCATAGTTTCACTGTACCCCTGACTCCAAGTGACAAGGTCAATGTACCCCTGACTCCCAGTGACAAAGTCAATGTACCCTTAACTCCCAGTGACAAGGTTAATGTACCACTGACTCTCAGTGACAAGGTCAATGTACCCTTAACTTCCATTGACAAAGTCAATGTACCACTGACTCCCAGTTACAAGGTCAACGTACTACTGACTCCCAGTGACAAGGTCAATATAACTCTAACTCCCAGTTATAAGGTCAATATAACCCTCACTCCCAGTTACAAGGTCAATATAACTCTAACTCCCAGTGACAAAGTCAATGTACCACTGACTCCCAGTGACAAGGTTAATGTACCAGTGACTCCCAGTGACAAGGCCAATGTATTACTGACTCCTAGTGACAAAGTCAATGTACCCTTAACTCCCAGTGACAAGGTCAATGTACCATTGACTCCCATTGACAAAGTCAATGTACCACTGACTCCCAGTTACAAGGTCAATATAACCCTCACTCCCAGTTACAAGGTCAATATAACTCTAACTCCCAGTGACAAAGTCAATGTACCACTGACTCCCAGTGACAAGGTTAATGTACCACTGACTCCCAGTGACAAGGCCAATGTACTACTGACTCCTAGTGACAAAGTCAATGTACCCTTAACTCACAGTGACAAGGCCAATGTACCACTGACTCCCATTGACAAAGTCAATGTACCATTGACTCCCAGTTACAATGTCAATATACCACTGACTCCCAGTGACAAGGTCAATGTACCCCAGACTCTCAGTGACAAGGTCAATGTACCCTTGACTCCCAGTTACAAGGTCAAAATAACCCTCACTCCCAGTGACAAGGTCAATGTACCTCTGACTCCCAGTGACAAAGTCAATGTACCACTGACTCTTATTGACAAGGTCAATGTACCCCTGACTCCCAGTGACAAGGTCAATGTACTCCTAGCTCTTATTGACAAGGTCAAAGTACCACTGAATCTCAGTGACAAGGTCAATGTACCCTTAACTCCAAGTTACAAAGTCAATGTACCACTGACTCCCAGTGACAAGGCCAATGTCCCCCTGACTACCAGTTACAAGGTCAATGTCGCCCTGATTCCCAGTGACAAGGTCAATGTACCCCTGACTACCAGTGACAAGGTCAATGTACATGTACCCCTGATTCCCAGTGACAAGGTCAATGTACCCCTTACTACCAGTGACAAGGTCAATGTACCCCTGATTCCCAGTGACAAGGTCAATGTACCCCTGACTCCCAGTGACAAAGTCAATGTACCACTGACTCTCAGTGACAAGGTCAATGTACCCCTGACTCCTAGTTACAAGGTCAATGTACCCCTGACTCCTTGTTACAAGGTCAATGTACCCCTGACTCTCAGTTACAAGGTCAATGAACCCCTGACTCCCAGTGACAAGGTCAATGTACCCCTGACTCCCAGTTACAAGGTCAATGTACCACTGACTCCCAGTGACAAAGTCAATGTACCCCTGACTTCCAGTGACAAGGTCATAGTACCCCTAACTCCCAGTGACAAAGTCAATGTACCACTGACTCCCTGTGACAAGGTCAATGTACCACTGACTCTCAGTGACAAGGTCAATGTACCCTTAACTCCCAGTGACAAGGTCAATGTACCACTGACTCCCAGTTACAAGGTCAAAGTACCCCTGACTCCCAGTGACAAGGTCAATGTACCACTGACTCTAAGTGACAAGGTCAATGTACCCCTGACTCCCAGTGACAAAGTCAATGTACCCTTAACTCCCAGTGACAAGGTCAATGTACCCCTGACTACCAGTGACAAGGTCAATGTACCCCTGACTCCTAGTGACAAGGTCAATGTACCGCTGACTCTCAGTGACAAGGTCAATGTACCACTGACTCTCAGTGACAAGGTCAATGTACCACTGACTCCTAGTGACAAGGTCAATGTACCTCAAACTCCTAGTGACAATGTTAATGTACCCCTGACTCCCAATGACAAGGTCAATATACCAATGACTCCCAGTTACAAGGTCAAAGTACCACTGACTCCCAGTTACAAGGTCAATGTACCCCTGTCTCCCAATGACAAGGTCAATATACAACTGACTCCCAATGACAAGGTCAATGTACCCCAGACTCCTAGTTACAAGGTCAATGTACCCCAGATTCCTAGTGACCATATCAATGTACCCCAGACTCCTAGTGACAATGTCAATGTACCCCTGACTCCTAGTGACAATGTCAATGTACCCCAGACTCCTAGTGACAAGGTCAATGTACCCCTGACTCCTAGTTACAAGGTCAATGTA
>SAYR01000363.1:84087-104888 GCA_004382745.1 Argopecten irradians irradians
AAATGTTTTGGGTTATGTTTTCTTAAATATTCCATCATGTCACCTTCATGTCGTTGATATTCTCTTTTAAGTCTTACTTCATACTTTTTATAAGCGGTCTTTTTCACTGCAAGCGCTTGATGATTACTGTCATTTTTCTCATTATTGAAATTATACAAGGCTCTTTTGTACCCCTGACTCTCAGTGACAAGGTCAATGTACCACTGACTCCCAGTGACAAAGTCAATGTACACCTGTCTCCCAGTGACAAAGTCAATGTACCCTTAACTCACAGTGACAAGGTCAATGTACTACTGACTCTCAGTGACAAGGTCAATGTATGCCAGACATTCAGTGACAAGGCCAATATACCCCTGACTCCCAGTGACAATGTTAATGTACCCCTGACTCCCAATAACAAGGTCAATATACCACTGACTCCCAGTTACAAGGTCAATGTACCACTGACTCCCAGTTACAAGGTCAATGTACCCCTGACTCCCAGTGACAAGGTCAATATACCCCTGACTCCCAGTTACAAGGTCAATGTACGCCAGACTCCTAGTTACAACGTCAATGTACCCCAGACTCCTAGTGACAATGTCAATGTACCCCAGACTCCTAGTGACAATGTCAATGCCCCCTGACTCCTAGTGACAATGTCAATGTACCCCAGACTCCTAGTGACAATGTCAATGCCCCCTGTGACAATCAAACCTGTGTATAAAGACCATTTGGCATCAAATACTTAATTTACTTAATATCAATATAGACAAGTTTGACTGTCATGTCAGGTATCAAAGATAGATAATACAGTATTTTGATCAATCTTTTTTATTAACTTAAGTTAAATAACAAATAAATAATGTATAATGCCATAGAAACCAAAGAAGCGTGATATGATATAACATAATTAAAAAAAAGAGTCGCTAAAAATAAAAAGGTAATCAGTGTGTTTATATTTATATCTATGCTTATTTAAGACTTTTATTCCATTTTTCTTCTGAAGGCTAAAACAATGGAGATCAAACTTTTATTTGACCTTTTGAAGACAACATAAAGTAGTTCCATAAACCATAATATACCAAGATACCTACTAGGGGCACAATATCTATATGTATAGCACTGGTATGAGCACATGTGCATGATACGGAAATGCACCCAGGGAGTTTAAATAATTAAAATAAAGGAGGAAATGGGGAGAAGGAGTTGACTTATGAGGACTAAATTTAGACTACCCTTTCACGAAATGATTGCACAATTAATTTAACTAAGAAATCAAATAAAGAAAACCAATGGTTTTCATATTTTCAGCCAAAACCGAGGGTTAATGGAAATTTAAGTCAGGGATTCAGATTAATTAATTAATATCTTTGATATTACACGATAGACAAAAAATTGATAATTCAATAAAATCAGAGAAGCAGTACGTAAAGTAGAAAGGAAATTAAAAAAGAACTTTGATATATAAAATAATTTGTTGATTTGATGGACATACAGTAAAATGTATTCACTTTACAAATGATAGAGCGATGATTCATGTGTATTTGATGAGGGCAGTGACCATAAAACTAATGAATTACTGTACACGGAAATCCAGAAAATTGATGAAAGAAAAATAAAGATCTCACAAAAACTAACAGGGATGGGTTCAATTACATAGCAATGTAATTAATTAAATTACACATTACATTTTAAAATGGCGTTACCATTACTATTACCATTACATGTATTTTGCAATGTAATTAATTAAATTACCATTACTTTATCAATGTAATTAATTAAATTACACATTACTTTCACTTTTCACTAGAAAAAAAACCCTTTTACCCTATGGACTGGGCACTATGTAAAAATAAGTATCTTTATACAATACATATCCATGTACATTAAGATATGCTTTCATTAATAAGGTACTTTAGATATCCAAATATTACATTTATAAGAACAGTCGTATTAGTATGTATTGATATTTCACCGGTCAATACAATCATGTTAAAGTACGTTTAATTTTTGAGGTTACATTGATAATTATCAGACTTTAAATATTGGTGTGACCAGAAATGTACATAGTACGGTTACTTAGATAGTCTTTTGTAGAAGTAACAGAAATAAAAAAAATATTAGGTAATAATTGTGTTTACACAATATATTATAACTTTGCCACCTTTGAAATTCTATAGATGTGACGGTCAATGTAATGCATTTTACCCCATATTGTTGTCTATATAATTAATGCATATTCTTTTTCTAATGTGTGCTGTAAACTAAATCTTTTATTAAGCCATATACCTAGTGTCACTTTGAATGTCACATTAGGTGTGTTTCTAACATCGTACCTAGCTACCTTCCCAGAAAAAATGAAGGTAACAATCAATTGTTCTCACTTATGCTGTTTGCCCCAAGGTATGATTATCTATAATTATGGGTAGCTGGTCTAGACCCTCTGTTCTTCAAATCAAACTTCATTTTGTACCTTATTTAATACAATTAAGGGCATAGGTGGGAAAGACATTGTTCTCACTATTGATCATGAATGCTATATATAAATAAAGAACTGTTATCAAACTATATGATAGACAGTACATGTAGCTAATCATAAGGATATTAAAGCTAAAATGTAAAGACAAAAACTTAAGTAAGAACAGAAATCAGGAAAATGTAATATGACAAATCTATCTAAATTCATGTCCTTGAAAAAACATCACATGTAATTGAAATGTAATTGTAATTTATTTTTGTAATGTAATTAATTAAATTATCATTACATGTAATTGAAATCTGCTTCAATTACACATTACATTCAATTACTTGAAAAATTGTAATGAATTACAATTAATTACCATTACATTTTTAATTACCCCATGCCTGAAAACTAAACTGAGGTGGATGTTCAGAATGCAGAAAGAGATTAGATGGAAAAACCCTTGATCTGTATGTAAAATAATGACTGGAAAATAATACCTATGAAATCATGAAATTTTACTTAACTGTTAAATTTGATTTTCTCATTTTAGGTGCAAAACATGGAAAATTTTACCCCCAAAAATAACCGCCTATAGTAGTACAGAAGTATTGTATTAATTTTACGAGATTGTCACAGGATGATCTGGTAGGTGTCTAGTTCTAGTATCACCTACACATACCAAGGATGAATGGGAGTTTAACAATGCTTAAATACAATTTAATGTAATACAGAAAACACAGTAGTTCCATATTGATATGACATATATCAAGTATGCATACATGGTTCATGTAATTCCTGATACAAGATAATTCTTCACTTAGTGATAATGGCAAGGTATATACTTATACAATGATTATGGTACATATCCCTTATACAATGAAAATGGTATGGTGTTCCAGTGATATGGAATATTCACATGTACAATGAATATAAAATGTCTCTTTACTCACTCGGCTAGTTTTGATTGCAGGCGTCTATGGTATCCACTGATTTATTGCTGATATTAAGCATACATAAACATATTTAGCTGACTATTCATCTAAAGCATGAAAGATAATCAACAAATGTACAATGTCAAGTTAAAACAATAGAAAATGTACTTTTATAATGATATTGATGATCCACCTAAAATCAAACTAATTTAATTTTTTTTAATGTTACCGGTAATGTCACGTAAAATGACCGTGAAAGGAAACACTTTAATGATTGATTCCAAAATGATATTTTGATAAAATGTGTTCTAAATAAAAGGGAGTAAACTGTTTGCAATTATTAAAAAAAAATCCCATGTACTTGGACTGCTTCACGATACATTTACCAGTAAAATTAGGTTGATAGAATATATGTGTCAGCTTACTGTACCCAATTTTCCATGGGAATATTGCAACCCACAAAAATGTATTATGATTTTTGATTAGTACAACGCTAAACATATATCCAGCAACATCATAGTTACACTGTGAATGAACGCATGATACACTTCATCAAAGGAGAAGGTACGTTAAGACTCGAAAATGACCTCAAAATTAATTCTCCAGTAAAGAACAACATATTTTGACATATAACTGTTGAATAAATTTGCTAACACATTACATCCCGAAAATATCCCGCATGTGCCAATTATGTTCACCATGACGTCATCAACATGCAGTTTCCCGCCATTTTTCACAAAAATCCTTGAAAAATCATACTTTTTGAGTGGTTTTCTCTGAAAATGAATGTGGCCGCCTTCGTGGAGCAGAAAGAGATCTTTACACGTTGTGTATCGTGTATTTACGCATATCCATGCAAAATTTAAAGTGGCTCCAAGGTGGCGGCCAAATCCATTTCAAGCCTTTTCTAACCTAAAAATGATGAAATTCTAGCAAAATTAGGCGAGAAGAGGAAAATCATCAATTTGATGACGTCATAGGTGGAACACATTGTGTACATGGTTATAAAAAGTTATATTTTGATGAATGGCAAGTATAAGAGTATTTATTGATGTGAAATTGATGTGGATCAGAGCTAATATTTTTCGGCCTGAAAAATTAAGGCCAAATACTGGTCCTATCATATCTACTCCTTTAAGTAATTGCTTTATCAAGCAATACACAAAGTTTTAATTACTGTATCATATTTAGCTCTGCTCTTTGCTAAAATATAATTGAATTCATTGATAAATGATAGATTGTGATAACTAGAATTGATTATGACAAGATCAAGCATAAATAATATATGATGACTGCGAGGCAGTTTTTAGCTACATAAAAATGTAGTAACATTAATTTGTGGTATTAAACAATGGTACATGTTTATATGAACACACAATCACATATCTCTATACAGTAACAGGCTTATAATAAAATTATTTTTATATCTAACAAATATATAGGTAGTACATATTAAAAATAGGACAGAGAATATCAATAATTTATATAGTGTACAATCATAACATCAATCGCAGAGAATTACAGCAAGTATCTGTCATGGTGACAGTGACAAATTTTATTATTTTATCCTTGGCTTAATTAAAGATACAATATATCTAAAATGGATTTTTTTTTGTAAATCTTCATATATATCTTAAATTACATGTTGTTTTGTATTTATACATTGCAGACTTATCTGATCTTGAGGGTATTCTATATTTGCATACTACAGTAATCAGCTCTTTCAGGTAGGTATTAAATATGACGTCATGTGTTTGCGAAGGTAACATTAGAGAAAATGATGTAAGTTTCACTCACAACAAAATGATGTCACCAATATGGATACCTACCCGCAAGGTAGGTCTCTAGATCTGTAACATGCAAAGACGGAATGGGTATTCATTTTTAATTAAATAGCTTCAATGCTAGAATAAGAGTTAGCTCATGAAGTTATGATATTTATAAACTAATGTTGCCATATGACTGAGATAATTACTATCACTGACAAGAAGCTAAAAAATGACAACATAAATACTGACAACCAAATCATATAAGGACACTGGTAATTCACACATTTGAGATAAATTAATAACAGACATGATACTGATCTTCATCTATGTCAGCAAAATATATATAAAGGGCACATCTGATACAAAATTACAACCTTTTCATCATATTTCTATATTAGGAAAAGTAAGTACCGCTACATGTATGCATACATACATATACATGTACATGTATACATGTACACATGTACATGTATTCATTATAAGGGTCACAGAAGTAACATCAACAGGATTTTCCAGATGACACGTGATTCCATTAAATGTAAGTCTTTAGGATACAAATTACTTCAAATGGTAAATATGGGACAATGAAGTAATTTCCACCGTGTGGACAAAAAAAATATTGTCAAATTTTCGAGGCAATCTGCCCCTTTATCAAGACACAAAACGAACAAGATAACATAATGCAGATCGCCTTGAAAATGTTTTTTGTCCACACGATTGGAATTACATTAAGTTTGTATTTGTACCAACATATTAAGGTCTAGCCTTATTCTCGTTCAAAACAAAGGATGGAATATGATCATGCCAATACTGGACAAATCTATTGTCTGCATTTCAATCAGGCAGGCTTATAATTACTATAAAATATTGGGCCTTATCATACCAATGAACATATTATATCATATAGAATTATGTCAATTATTTGTCACAATAACTATGATACTACTTCATCCTTGAGAGTAAATTAAGAAGCAAGGGCAATATGCGTTAGCTGGTTCCAGCTTTAGACATTCTAACGAGTTCATATTAGAAGAGGGATTTAAAAATATAATTAGACAATGCCCAATCAAGCATCATGATAGTTTTTTAAGTGCTGTTTTTTCAAAAAGTGAGTTGAAATACATTAACTTCAATAAGTACAGATTAAAAAATATCTAGCAGAAAAATACATATATATAATGGTAAAACAAGGGACTTGTAAATCATCTCTATAAAAAGTATTATCTGTTTTCTATCCGTTTAAATCACAAATGAATTCAGACAACTTGTAAGGCATCTAGGGCACTCAAACATTATGCATTAAAATCTATAGTTTACTGATAACTATATATGTACGTCTGATGATTGATGAACATTATACCCGCAACACGAATTCAAAATGATCATTATAATTCTAAATTGAAAAATTCATGAACAATTCTATATTATTTCTAACATCCATTAACAATTCTATCATGAACAATTCTATATTATTTCTAACAACCATGAACATTTCTATATCATTGCTTATACCCATGAACTATTTTATTTTAAACATTTTTGAACAATTTAACATTTCTAACATTCTTGAACAATTCTATATTTCTAACATTCATGAACAATTTTGAATTCCCAACATCAAGAACAATTTTGATTTTCTATCATTCTTGAACAAGTTTATACTTCTAACATTCATGAATGATTTTACATTTCTAACATACATAAACAATTTAATGTTTCTAATATCAATGAACAATTCTATATTTCTAACATTCATGAACATTTAGATTCAAACATGTATCTGTTATGTTTAACATCCATGAACAGTTTTACGTTAAATCTAATATCAGTGGCTATTTCTATAGTAACTCTAACATCCTACCATACATATATCATGGTAAGTAAAAACACTCAGGAAGTCTGGCAGATGGACGTAGCTTAGAAAAATAAAAATCTTCAGTAGTAAAATACACCTCAATCTAGACACCATTTATTCCAATGCTGTATTTCTGGTTAGGAAAGTTGGCTCCTAACACTTACTGGTATTTGTCTTAATATTTTGTAATGCTATATCTTCTTAGGAATAATTATATTGTTGTTTAACAATGCATTGATACTGTTATAGCTATCTAATGACTTCTCTTTAAGCGACGATAATATTTTCACGATTTCATGGAATGCTGCTCTGATTGCCAAAGAAATGGTTGAATCATATATACCCTGAAAGCCTGATAGCGAAAATTTTGACCCACAAAAACATTGCTTTTCCACTTTAACAGTAGCCACAAAAATGCATTTTGAAATAATATTATGTCTTTTCTTGAAAAATTAAGTATGATTATCCATGGAAGTACATTATGCCATATAGATTAGGACAGTCTTTTCAGTAAGATCTTTTCAGTAAGCTAGGTCTTTTCAGAAAGTTATACTTATTAACAAAAGTTAAAGTCAGTTATAATTAGTTGTAAAGGTCATCCTTAATTGATAATGTGCACTCTTGGCAAGCACATGTGATCTTAATTGCTGGAACAATGAGGATGAGAGAAACATAACAGGCTCTATAACTGTGACGCCTTATCTCTTCAAGTTAAAGATTTCAATGAGGAAATTTATACTCATTAATAAAATATTTATAGTCCAAATGTACAAATAACAGTACATATTATAATCATGATAATCAACAGGTAAGTTTTCATAGTAAGAGCAATTTGACACAAGTAGACATTCTGATGAACATAGAATTTTCTCTCCATAGTAAAATAACTTTGGTCTTTCTAGCATGATAATCTAGTATGTAACATTTATATGAGGCTCATTGTATAATCATGATAGTAACTTCACCATCACCACATAAAAGGCATCACCAATCAAGGATTATTCTGTATACACACAAAAAATCTCATTTTGGGAATAAAAAACATTCCTTATCTTAAATGATTTAGCCAAAACATCTATAAATACCATGATTTCCGACTGACACCAAATTCACCAAGGTTGATAGTAACCGATAACTCCTGTGTACAAGGAAAACATTTAGAAAGTACAGAACTACTCTTCAATGCCTTTAGTCAATAGAGAATGGTATGTATGAAGTTGAGATACATTTAGTTAAAGATCTGTGAATACATGTACATCTGCATGAACTCAGACGTCATTTTACTTGTTCATCTGGTTCATCTGTGTGAACTCAGATGTCATTTTATGTGTACATCTGTGTGAGCTCAGATGTCATTTTATGTGTACATCTGTGTGAACTCAGATGTCATTTTACGTGTACATCTGTGTGAACTCAGATGTCATTTGAATGTTATGTCACACACATATATATATATATATATATATAATATATATAATTCTTTGATTTATAATCATTAACCAATCAGTAAGGAGTTGGTTAAAAATATTTCAATTCCTATATATCGCCACATAAAAATATCTTTTAGAAAAGTTCAAAAAATATACTCAGTATCAAACCAGGTCAAAACCAGGAGATGTACAAACAGTTCATATATTAGCTTTACAGAGACCCATTCAGGAGGGTTCGAGTTCTACTTATTGATGTCAGCAGGTGCTGACCAGTTCTCAGGGTAGCCTGATCCATTTGAGGAAGGATCATGTTGAGAGCCTTGTTTACGACGGAAATGTAACAGTCTAGGTACAGCTTGAACTTTTCTCCGTAATTCCATTTTTCGGAAGGAGCTTGATAAATTTCTGAGAGAGAATCTCCTCTTCTTTCTACGTTTCTTCAGTCGACCTCCATAGGGATCATCCTTTGTAGGCTTATAACGACCAAACATCCATACAGTTATACCAAACACAATGAAAGCCACAAGAGCGGGGACAAACGCCAATCCCTTCAATGCTAGACTGAAGTCATAGTAACGTGTGCTTACGACCATATCTCCCTCGAGATAGGACGCATTTGTTGACGGATTAATGGTGTTGTTTCGGTATGTCCAGGTAAGTAAACTCTCATTGAAGTTTTGAAGGCTATAGTCGTCCAGGACGGTATGAATTCGGCCCTCAGAATCCACATACTGACCATAGTCGTAAGGTTTATAAAAGATCTGGTTCTTCCACATGTTTAGGTCAAGCAGCATAACGATGAACAAAATCCCATAGTTAAACCATTTTCCTGGTAAAAGAAGAAGGAAGTAATATTTCAAATTAGTTTTTACTAACACATGTACATTCATCATTATTCTCAACATGTACAAAAAATGGCATATTTGTAATAAGCTAATTAAGGCCTATAACTCAGTCACAAAACATTTAAAAAGGTGGTAATGTTATTTCACAAACTCTTCAAGAGAGCTTTTAAGCTAGTTATAAGATTTGAAGCTTTGGTTTGTTTGAATTAACGTTCCATTAATAGTCAGGGTCGTTTAAGGATATGCCAGGTTTAGAAGGTGGAGGAAAGCCTGGGGTCAGTACGTAGTATATTTGAAGAAAAATTCCATACATTTTGATGCAGTAAGTGCACAGAACCAAAAGAATAAAATAATGGATATTTTTGTTAATTGTATGCTCCTTACACTTTCAAACAAGCTAGTATTTACAAAGCCTGGCAACATCCCCTAGAACCCACAGTAGGATACATTTTAATATAGAACCTGCTGGTATGTATGTTTCACGAGTACTGATCTAAATAGACACTGATATTGTCCTAAATCAGGTTTGGTGTTTCTATTGTAACTGAGAAAATATTAAAATTGATAGGTAACAAATAGCAAAAGGGACAACCGGGGCAGTAGTACAATATATACAGAAAGTTTGAAGGAGCTACATTTGAACGGTTTTGGCTATTGAATCAAAAAAGTATGTCAGACATACGGATGGATGGAATCTAATTCAATATTTCCAGCAGGATAAACAAAATATTGCTACCAAGTTTGAAGTAAATAAATTAACATTCAATGCAAGTTTTCCACAGAAATAAGTGACAGACAAAGAAAGGAAAAAAATTCTCACCTGTGATATGCACTTGCCAGACTTCTTGCTTGAGACACTTGGGGATATCAAATTTAATGTGTGCTGTATTGACACCAGGCATTTTGATATCTATGGCACTCATAAAGTGGGGAAAGTCCCAGTCCTGTAGAAAAATATGAATGTATCATCTAAGAGAGTCATTATACATGCATGCATAACATCTTTTCTGAAATTTTCTCTTATCATTCTACAAATAATTGACAATATGCTGAAAAATTGGCGAAACATTTTTTTATAGCAATGCCTGCAAAAACCTGCCTTAGCGAGTACCTCTGTATAAAGACCACCAGCTTATTATTGAATAAGACCATTTTTCTAGGAACCAAAATGACAAATTTCAACACAATTCAACCTGTGTATAAAGACATCCTAGTTATAAAGACCATTTTCCTCTGTCCCTTGGCCATGGGTGGTCTTTATAGATAGGTTTAAGTGTATATAAAATTTTGTTCATTTTGATAATTTTCTGCTTAATATTAAAATTGAAATGTATTAGTTGCAAGGGCTCAACTCGATTTGCACTCTTCTAAGAAGAGAAGTTGTCTCAGCAGATCTTTCACCTGACATATGGAAGAGCTTCCAGAACCAGAAGAGAACAACGGAAACAATATAATCTGTGTGTACATGTATACAAGCATACCTGACACACAATCAAGATATCCATGACCAGAATAAAGGAGGCTAGGAAAGCCCTAGATAGTTCGTTAGTTGGCAGGAATCCTCGGTTCAACTTCTCCCACTGTATATAATCTGTTGCTATGACAAAGATGACGATGAAGGATGTTACTAAGGTAACGACCCAGAACAAGATGATACGATTGTAGCGGTTGTTCCACCATTTTCTGACTGGCTTGGCCCAGCCCGGGTATAGCTTCTCTTGTAGCATCATATCTGTCACCTTAAAGAAATGTAAAACAGAGCGTTCTTACAGTAACATATTTGTTAGTAATATCAGCCATTACAGTATACCTCATATCTCTATCTACCAATGTGAACATATGGAAATTTGAAAATTAGGATTTAGGTCTGAATGTAAATAACTTACAGTTGAATATGCATTAAAATTACCATTAAATCAAATTACCATCCAGGCCGTGAAAAAATATTCCTATATGTGTGAACATAAAATTACCATCCAGGCAATGAAAAACAGTATTCCTATATGTGTGAGCATAAACCTACCATCCAGGCCGTGAAAAAGTCTCCACACCATGTGCCACAAGCAGCAGCCTTCATAAAGATAGAGTTGGAGAGTCCAAGATCCCCGGAGATCCGGTACACCTCCGTACTATCCCCTCCCGCCGTCAGGAAACCGTTGTAGATCCAGGACATGATGAACAACGAGATGAGACTGCACAGAAACATGATCATCCAGGATCCCTGGTCCTCCGTGAACATCTTCAGACGGAACAATTTGTCTGAAAGAGGAAAATGAATTCCCTGATAGACAACCAATTAAAAACAGCTCAGCATCACAGAATATATCTTTCGTCGCTGCATACTACAGAGTTGCTTCCCTTGTGGAGACGTATCCATTGTGACGTCATTATTTTATGAGCAAAATTTATTTTGTGTCCCCTAAAAAAAAGACGTTACGCTCACAAACAAATGATGACACAATCAATACCTGCCCACAAGGGCATATAACTCTGCAGCATGCAAATACAGATTATCCATAGGTAAGGATTATATTATTTTCCTGTAACATCCAGAGACAAGAAACACATTATTCATCAAGACAATAATTAGAACATTTACAACATAAACAGACAATTACGGTGACCAACATTTGATCTTATGAATTAAAGGGCTGGTTGAATTGATCTCTCAGTAACAAGAACATGTATACCTAAAACTTGGTTAGTATTTTGATTAAACCTAAATAAACAAAGAAAAAGATTTTAACAAAAATGTTTAATATTTTGAAAGTCATATTGTACATACTAAAGTAATGAATTCCATTTGAAAAAATGTTATGTTCTGTTTTTATAAAATAAATGAAATTCATTTATTATAGATTGTATGTATCCTCGGAGCGTTATCAAATATACACCTAGCTACTTGTATATGGTAAATACAATATAAAAATGTATTTGTGTAAATATTTATAGGTGTCTGGCATAATGATAAATCCTCAACAGAAGTGCATGAACAAGATATAAAATATATATAAGTACACAACAAGCAGTGATGAGTAATTCAAACATGTTGTTAAAGGATCTGTTTCAAATGCCTTGTTAATTTTATATAACTAGTACTGATAACTCTAGTACACGTATAACTTTTTAGCGTCAAAGTATATATCATCTTCATTACATATCTCCAGGTCTATGATACATAAGGCCAAACACACATAGGTCATTAAACGTATTATTGATATAGCAAAATATATTAATTGTGGCTTATTGGGTTTAACAGCCTAAGAGCCAGGGTCATTTAATTTAAGGATAACCTAGCTGCTTTAGTAGGTGGAGAAAGGCTCGAGAACTCAAAAAAACCCACTGATCTGTGATCAGTACCAACTGCCCAAGTTGTTTTAGAACTTGTGACCCACAGATAGAGGCCCAGGGCATGTAATTATGGTATAATAATGTGTTACAGTACTGTATGTCATTTTAATCACTCAGGCATCACTGCCCCTAGCACAATACAAATCATGAAAGTGCATATAATCATGAACTAAAGATATCCTGATTAGCTTAAATATCCTGATAATGTATAATTAGCTTTGTCCAGATGTTAAACTGTGGATAGCCCTAAGTGTAGCAGCATGAATGAGTTGTGTACATTTCATGATCTATCAGAGTTACTTCCCTTTGTTTTACTCTATCGAGCATCTGAGCTGATGGAATGAATTGTGTAGATATGGTGCAAGGCTACTATGATAAAGATGTCTATTAATATTTTGTTTTTATAACTTGCTTAAAATTCAATTAGCAGCCAGGTTTATTTTGCAAATGGAGGTAAACAGAAGTCAGATCAGCTTAAGTGGAGAAAAAACACATTTGCAGTACATGGTAACTGCCCTACCTGGGTTACAGTTCATTGATTAGCTAGTGATAGAATTCAGGTGATATTCAAATCTATCAATGTAGCAGCCCTTTACAGACAAAGATCCTAATCATGACGTTAAGCTGAGAGTCAAAACGTTTTATCTTACCTCGCAAAGAAATATATAATATGATAAAGTTATCTATGAATTAAGGGCTATTTTTGCAATAGATGTACAGCCTGCACTTGCTAATAACAATCAGTAAGCTTTAAAGCAAAATAAAATCATTATTTCTAACTTACCTGTTTGTCCATCGATCACTAGTGCGCTTAACCATATGCATATGATTAATGAATATTTGGTTTTACCATAAATTGTACTGAGTGCTCGCATGCGCAGATAATATATAGTAAACCCTTGGGAAATCACATATTTGCATCAGGTTTTGATGAACAATATCAATTTCTATAAACTCTTGAACAACTTGTTGACATATAGAAGGACAACACAGAGCGTTTGTTTATGCTTTTAGACCAGAGATATATAATTAACAAATGATGCGGAAGTGATCATGGCGATTTCTCGTGTGATACTATTCCATTGAGGCAGTGAAATTTAGGGCAAAGTGGTGCAGTACACTATTAAATGGTGTGAAAATGTGAAGGAAATACTACAGTATTTCATATCATATCAACAATGTTTTCAAAAAGTCAGCAAACATATAACACAAAAATGTGGCATGTTTTATATATCAAAATGATGAATTACAAATTATTGTAAAAGTGTAATGCATGATAATAGGTTGATATATAATTAGGCAATGGTGATGTTAAAAGCAAAATATATTGTCCAATGCAAAAAAGTTCCATTTTAAGTATATACATGTATGTAAGAACATCATAGTTTAAAGCATTCATAATAAAGGGAGATAATCCACTAGTAAAATCATTCCAAGCCTGAAAACATTCTGGTTAATATTGAGTGTTGATATATTCAACATTTGTCAACATGAGGTCATTATTTGTTTGATTAGTTTAACGTCCTATTAACAGCCAGGGTCATTTAAGGACATGCCAGGTTCGTTGGTGGAGGAAAGCCGGAGTACCCCCAGAAAAACCACCGACCAGCAGTCAGTACCTGGCAACTGCCCCACATGGGATTCAAATTCGCAACCCAGAGGTGGAGGGCATGTGGTAATATGTTGGTACATCTTAACCACTCGGCCACCACGGCCTCATAAGGTCAAAGTAAAATTGTTACCAGCAGATTAATAATAAAAACAAAGACTTTTATTACGAGGAGTAGTATTGATTTTTTCGTGCATGATTAAATATATTTTTGATTAGACATCTTGGTTTATATATAAACACTCAATATAACTTTTCCATTCCAAGCTTTTTATTTTTTTACCTGATACCCTAAGCTTACTGGAATGGTAAAATGATGAAGAGCATGTAGATAAATTGTCAATGATATTAGCTGATAATCTTATCAAATTTAGATCTTCATTCAAAGAGTCATTATACACATCGCCAATCTTGTAATACATGCCCTGAAAACAATGAATTCCAATCTCAAATTAAAATTACTTAGTTCAACAAGGAAACTAACAAAACATATACATGTAGCCTTTTCTTTAGCTAAGATGTTACAATTCAGAAATGGAAAGTTAAAGGATGAAAGAATAACACAATGACAACGAGATCTATAAGAAATCTACTAATGATAAAGACACTGAATAAAGCTCATCTGCATATCACTATACTTATATAGCATACAGTATATTTACATATGATACATAGACATAGCATTCTTCAAGTTAGTTTTTGAGAGCTCACGACATTAATTATATTAGTAAGTCTACATATACATTTGTATAATAGTGCAAGAAGATTGCATATAGATATCATAACTGTTGTATAGGTACAATAATATAAATATGCATTTGTTTTGATTCACTAGCTAGAGAAGTCAGAATGGTCATCAGCACTGCATGGTACAGACAAAGCTTTACACCATAAAACGTAACGGATACTTACTCAGTAGTAAAACATGAATAATAAGTTTTCCGATGATACAGCCGATGACAATAGCGCCAAGCCACATGATGACCTTCAGGAGACTGAATGCATTAGGTGGATAACGGGTACAAACAAAGGCAAAGTCGTTCCCAATTAGTGGAATATTACACTCCTTCATACTGTGTGCTACAGGGTCCTCAGCGTAGATCAGGAAATTACAGAACGTCACAAAATATGCTATGAATATTCTTACGTAGGGGTGCTGGAAATAATATCGTATGTCTTTCTCCATGAACAGAGAAACAACACTCATTGCGTCGGTGACATCTTTACCGTCAGCTTTGTCAGGTTTATCTGCACCTGCCGTTTCTATGGTAACAACATGGTCGTCTTCGATTGGTGTAATTGCATCATCATCTACTTCTTTAGCGTTATTGTTATCTACTTCCTTTTTATCAGCTTTTTCATTTTTCGTTTCTGTTTCTTCATCTTTCACTGGTTCTTCGCCATTTCCAACTTTTTCATTTTCAGTTTGTTCTGATGTTACCTTTTCTGGTTCATTGTTATCGTCCTTGGGTGAATCTTCCTTCACTGCTTCAGCAGGAGTTTTGTTTTCTTGATCCTCCATTTCCAGGAGATGCTTTGTATCCTCACTATCCTTTTCACTCTTTACCTTAATCAGGACTGGACTTGGAGATTTTCGTCTCTGTTCCGGAGTTTCTGCATCATGCTTTTCAGAACTTTTCTCTGGATCCTCTTTGATCTAAAACAAAATTTAAGGGGGTAAGTAAATTTAATTTGAAAACACTATTACAGTTGCTAGACTTACTTCCAGTAATATAGTCCGCTAAGCCTGCCTATATCATTAGGCTTTTTTATTCATTTTTTTTTGCTTTATATATATTAGGCAAAAAGAAAATAAAAAAAAAATAAAAAAACCTAATAATATAGGCAGGTTTAGCAGACTACCAGTAATAAATGAAAAAGCATCAATCTGTGTCATGGGACAGTTCTAGTTATTGAATAACACAATTCATTATTGTATTTGTATGCAGAACTGTACAATGAAAAAGGACAGGCAAATGAAGTAGGATGCGTGTTTACTGCGTGCTTATTCTGTCATCATCACTGCATGGTAGAGACAAAGCATTTCACCATAAAACGTAGAAATTACAGCACCTCACAAAATGTGCTAAGAATATTCTTAAGCAGGAGTGCTGGAAATAATATTGTATGTCTTTCTCCATGAACAGAGGTACAACACTCATTGCGTCGGTGACATCTTTGATGTTGGATTTTAACTCATTTACCCCTGTATTTTCATAATGGACTGGTCTAGTCTTTGACTTAGTGAAACATAAATGTGTTTTCAGGGTGAATGAGTTAATTTATACTAATGATTGAATATTAAAGGATTACTGTTACATTTATTAACCTCCTTTATTTAATTATATTATACCAAATAAAACTGTAAAGATGAATACTGAATTGTGATATTGATACATGGTTAATTACAATGCATACTGTATTCACCGAAGTCAGTGCTAGCTGCATGGCTACCTTTTTCCTGTTCAATTCTGAAGCATTATATAACACCTAACCAAAATTAATTTTATGCATACCGGTAACCTCCTCCACCTAACTAAATTTACAAATTGTGTTAAGTCTATAATGCTGTATAATCAACTGGCTTTATAATATGCTGTATGTTTATAGCTCACAAAAAGAATGACATAGACTGGAGATCATATCCCACTAATTAATAATTCAATATATAATAAAGTGACCCTCTTACTGAGCACCCGCATTTATTGTGTCAAGATTGCTGCAGTATCATGATCAATTGGTAGCTTACTACATGTATACAGGCACAAAAAGAAGGAACAAACACGTATCCCAATATGTGGTCCTCTTCAAATCTGAAGCAGTCTCTATCAGAGTTGTACCTTCCCTTTGTTTCACTTAGCGAGACTTCCTTATTCATTATAGATCAACACTTATTGTGTAAAGATTGCTGTAATACATGAGTTTATATGTCTAATGTATATGTCTGCAGTGTGAATGACACATACCGTATTCGACCCCATAAGCGCCCAGGGCGTTTAAAAAATTGAAAAAGTGAAAAGGTGCTTAATAAGATGAAATTATTGCAAACCTATAATTTTGTGTAGTCTTGGTCTGTTTTCATATTGAAATTGAAGGCCTCAAAATGGGGAAGGGGCACTTATAGGGACATGGGCGATTATTGGGTGGAATACGGTATATAAACAGAAATTAATATTGTGGTAAATGTTTTACATAATTATACACATGTAATCAATTTGTGATTTGTCCATAATGTCAAGTAAGTAGAGTAGTAATATAATGTTGATACATATAATTGGGGTAAAATATAAGGGTGGTATGCAAAAAGAAGGACAGGTGTAGACTTTAGGCAGCTGTTACAAGTACATTGTACATGAATGAAAAACGGCAAATCAAGGAACAGTATACAACTTGTAATGTAGGAAGCACAGCTGTCCCAGCATCAAATTTAAGAACAAGGATTTGATTAAGGTTGATCATGATCAGGGCAAATCTAAATCTGACAAGGGTTTATAGGCATGAGTGAAACTATATATACATTTGTATGTACACGCCAAACATGTAGAGAACCTGCAATATATATACTGAATCACTCAAAGGTGTATCTGTGGGTGTAGTCAACAGAAGTACTACAGATCTAGGAATATATTCATTTACTCTTACAATAATAATGCTCAAATAATATCAACTGATGACAGAGTGAATTTTGATTTACAAATACAGGTAAATTTTACACTAAAAACTATGCATGATTCATCTGAGGATCCGGATATTTAGATAATAAAACTATACCTGGCTGTGGTCTGTCAAAAGGGGCTCCATGTTGCCTGCACTTAGTCAAAGTGAGCTGATAAGAGCACAGACCTACCAGGCGATATCAACATAATATTACATTACACGTCTATAGGGTGTTTACCAACACTGGGCTACACCTAGTGAGGTATATGTCAACGATTAGCGAATGTCACACAGCTATCTGAACACAGGAATCTCGGTTTATGATACTGTTCCTTTTCAGTGTCATGGTTCACTGATCACACGACCTACATACCTGTGTGATGGTCTATATAATACACAATATACATGTTTCACCTTGCATGGCAAAAACTTTCATTGGAAGGAATATGTAAAGATGGATATATGAAATGTTTATCATTTGATTAAAATTCAATGGACATAAGGATTATAGTTACATTTATATTTGACAAAAAATATAAAGTACATGTATACACTGCATATATATATACCTGTCCTGATCGAATTAAATTGTCCTCTAGCTATGACATCCTGATTCACTCCTCTAGCGTCAAAACATAAAGGTGTATAGATGTCAGTAAATTTCTGGTACATATATATATCAACCAGCTGTTATTATATGTGTGACAATAATCATATATTGTACTTTAAATTACATACCGAGTATGATCAGGCCATTTGGATTATACATACCTGATCACCTGAGGTTATAACAAAAAGTCAAACCTGATATTGTAATGATATCATGCTAAAGTTCACCTATATATCATGGTACATACGTGTTAAAATAGATACAATAGTATGTGTTTTGTGTATAATCCGACACCAAACACACCTACCGCCCACACACACACATATTACATGTATATACATTAGCCACAGATGCTTGAAGTTTTGACGGTAAAATATTTCCTTTTCAAAATGGATAGCATATTATATTTTCAAAGGTAATATGTTTATCTTTTTATAATAATAATAAAGAATATTGTTACAGTCAGAATATTAATTAACTACAATTCAAAAACCTATACATTGATGTATATGGTGAAATGTTTGAGGTTTTTGTTAATATTTAGTTACCATTTAAAATAGCTGATAGGCCTAATCACCTTCTGTGTTTTAATTTGGGTATGAGCTTTTAATTCATTTGTTTTAAAAAAAGGCATCTGTTACGTGTACTGAGACTATTCTGACAGTACCTGTATCAATATGTACAGTAGACTAGGCCAAATATAAACATAAAAAATTCAACAGTAATTATTTAAGCATCATTTCTGGCATCAAGTGTCAAGTGTGACAGGTAAAGTGGTGACATATATGACAAGTTATCTGTTATTAAGAACTAATCATGATACCAATTAACCTGTCACACGTCACTGAGTGCAGTTATATCAAATTAATACAAAAGCACTCAATGACTTGTCGGTCAATGATCATAATCATGAAATACAGCTGTATATTATTTATTCTAAATAATACATGTAAGCTAATTAAACTATGCCCTACAGTAATGTTAGTTAGTCTGTTACCGTGTCTTTACCAGTTCAACATTGTCTTTTTTTTTTGCAATTTTAACAACTAGTATAGGCATTATGCACTGTACGTAATCAGAGATTTAGATAGTACGTCTCTAGACCCTAACTATCTAAAATGGGCTAATGTGTGTAACATGTTAGTGGTATGACACGCCCCGATTGTTTACATAGTATATGTGTATCTGCTAAACATAGGCCTGTGATATTGTTTAATTAAGTCACCGGCACTTAGCCCAGTCTATGCCTATTAGGCCTAAATATCCAATGACCTCTTGCCAGTTTGCTAATTATAACCACCTCTGATTTTTCGCTGTCCTTTTGTCTTTCGAAGAAATTGATTTCTTCCTTCTTGCTTTTGACAGACATGATGTCCTATCGCCATTCCTCTTTAGCTACGGTCCACATGAGTCGCACAAGCGTGGAAACACCCCTAAGCGACTCCACGGGTCACCAAAACATCAAAATATGATTTCAACCTTAATGATTCAGTCGATATCCAGGGCGAAGATCGCGAACCAGTGGCGTTACCCTGCCTAATGTTGGACCGAAGTTTCGTATTTTATTCTCTTTCTTTATCAAATATTTATTTTTCTATCAGGTGATGATTTACAAATTTTTTCATATGATGAACAAATAACACCGTCATAAACCATTCAGTATTTCAATAATATGTAAATTCTCCAGAGAGTGTAAAAGTTGGAATTTGTTAGAGTTATTTCCCTTTGCACGTGTTTTTTGACCAGGTGACTGTAAAATTTCACGGTAGTAAAGGATCACGGAACGCACCTAACGCAATAATTATCGGGACATGTACCCGTAATC
Source organism: Argopecten irradians irradians (assembly GCA_004382745.1). NCBI lineage: Eukaryota > Metazoa > Mollusca > Bivalvia > Pectinida > Pectinidae > Argopecten > Argopecten irradians. The sequence goes on from SAYR01000363.1 coordinate 104,417, forward strand.
ACAATCTTTGCTCTAATTAAGTAAAAAGGTGTCATAAAGATATGTATGAACTTCATGTACATTATTAATTATTGCAAAAGAGATGTTAGGTCTACAGCAAGGAATTTTTAAGTGACTTATAAATCCTTGGTCTACAGTAAGCTTAAATTTTATTGGTCTTTCTTTTGTTCTCACAGATTTGATAATTTGACGGTACATATTAGGAGCAGGATGGTGTCTGTGATGGCAAATATTTCAAACATGACGAATAAATGGTAATATAGAAGTGTAGGCTGTGCATGGACTCCATGAATCTTTCAATAATAACACAGTTACACCTCGATAAAATATAGTAAATCAACTTGGCTCGAGTGACGAAAACAATATAGAGAATGTAAAATGCTACCATAGGGAATCTGGATACATTCTTGTAACATTATGGAACGGGCATATGATTTAATCACCGAAAAAAGTTAATTTATCGATCTAAGTC
>SAYR01000363.1:104898-135448 GCA_004382745.1 Argopecten irradians irradians
ATTTTGTGATGAGTCTTGGCTGCTCATTCACCACTGAAATAACTTAACGCTGTGGGTCATAATTTGGTCTATATATTTGGGTTAATCTGCCTATTTTATTGTAGATTACTACTCTTCTCTCAGGCTGCATTAGAGAAGGTTTGATCGTTATGTTGTTTATGAGGCAATTTTTTCGTTGAAAAAGTAAACTGCGGCTGTATGGTATCATTTTTTGCCTTATTCCTTTCAAATAGGGACTTCTCTATAGTTATCAGTGTTCCTGCACACCACGCTGAGTACTTAATATTGCTCATATTTTTCCATATCGAGTCTTCTTCTTCTACTGGGTCTGATAATGCTAGAAGATCATATCCTAGATGTTCCACTGATCGCTTGATTTTTTCGTGATCGGATCACGATATGGGGTTGGTATATTATACCTCTGGCCTAATTGCCTCGCTTTGTAGGATATAATCGCAGGGGATTGCAAATTTATGTGTGCTATTGATATGTCAAGATTGTCCTTTTACCACCATTGAATCATCAAATTAAACCAATTTAAGCTTTATTTCGCTCAATGTTATAGTATAAATCTACTAGATTTAACAAGGGTTAAAGGTGAGCATCCTCTTTGTGAGAATAGACAGGCGGTAACGTGTAACAGCAATTGATGTCATATAATCGGACATTTTGAATAATAGATTTGATATTATTCTTGATTGTCTTCTGATTTCCTTCTTCTTTATACTTTTGCTGTTCTACTTGGTATAATATTACAAGATGTAGCAATTTGGCATTAACTTATTAAGTCATGGAAGGAAATCAATTTTATATTGCTTAAAATTATCCTTAGGATAGCATACATAATACAGACGTTAGGACAGGGCTTCTTTATATCAGAATAGTTAAGATCTTTGAGGTTATCAGAGGTAACTTTGGCAAATTATGTACCTCTGGGTCTTTCTTTAAAGAGCTTATCATAGGGTGGATTCAAATATTTAAGTTAAAGGCACATTTTTGTTTTTACTCATAGATAAAGGATTAGCACAGGGGGTTGAGGCAACTGGTATCATCAATTGTAACGAACATGGACATTTGTACGTGTATACATGATTGCTATAACATTTCCTTACACATACAGCATAGTAATCTGGATGATTTCTGTATATTACTTGGAGCGGGTGCCACTCGGGTTGGCAGCCATCATGTGATTGCTAGTGCTCTTGCTTGGAAAGAAATTTTCTGGTGAGGGGTTGATATAGATGTGAGAGAATCTCTATCAACGGAGGCCTCTATATCTTAAGAGTTCGTTGACCCGCACCTTTTCTACGTTGGTTACAAACTCTTTTAATTTCTCTATTCTTATGCGAAATTCTCTCAAAGATAATAGATTTTTCATTCGTTGTCTTCATGAAATTTTTAACTCAATTAATATATTATAGGTCAATGTAATCCAATTCATATAAGAACCATGGGTTATCATAAACTATTAGTATCATACCTACTCTTTAGAGGCATGCATATACGAGCATTTATATATGGTATATAGGTAAGTTTTTTACTTCATATAGTAAGAGCAATTTGACACATGTATAGAGAATCTTCTAATGCATTATGTGGTATGATAACATTCTGATGAACATGGGAGGGGGGGGATATTTCGGGGCAGGCACATGCTCGGATATTCTCACTGCAATAGTAACATAAACTTTGGGTCTTTTAAGCATGATATCTCTAGTATGTTATAATGAGGCTATTGCTCTAAAAGTATGTTCAAAAATTGTTAAGAATAGTAAATATCACGTCGGAACTGAGGCTTGCCCGTGTCATCACGAGTTGGGTTTTTTGAAACCTACATTTTGTGATAGTGTCGGTTGAAGCCTGATGGTAGAATAATAGAGATTAGTATCACCCAATATCAAAGGATTTTCTTCTTGGTGTAAGCACTATTTTGTACAAAATCAATCTAATTGTCTGGGAATACCAATCTGATTTAAAAACCATATCTTTGATTGTCACGCCGTGTGCGGTAAACCTCCTCTCTGTTATATCAATACAAAAGAGGAGGTTTACCGAACCGGCGTGAAATCAAGATATGATTTAAATCAGATTGTTCATATCCACTGTGTATGAAAGAGTATTGTTTCTCTCATACCTCGGACGTTTTAATGGCAATTTTACTAATATAATTTTTTACCATTTTTTAAATAGATTCGAAAAAACGCGACTTCAAGACAATTCTCCATATATGAAAAATGTGTGATATTTTCAACACACAACTCTGTTGTTTGTATCGTTTAAAGTCAATTCATCATAGTTTCTGCAAAAAAAATGCTGTATCTAGAAAAAGTAATTTTGTTGACGCTGTGATGTCCTGAAGCTTTATTACATGGTCACAGTCATTCAATACAGCCCCATGCAGCATGAGTGTATTATCCTAGACCAGTCAGTATTACACGTGTAGGAGTTTTCTGCATTCTCATTAACTATTTTTCTTTTAAAAAGCGTTGAAAGTTTCTTTGCACACGGCAGATAAGTCAGCATCAGAATTAGAAGACTTCGTGCATTCTCTTCAATGTGCTCAGTAACACAATTTAATTCAGTAGCACACGTTAAGCCATGGCGTCAACCCTATTCCCCTTCGCCCAGTATCTGCTAAATGCAATGTTTGATGCCGGTCTTTGCATATTACAGAGTTAGCTCCGTTGCGGGTAGGTATCGATTGTTACGTCTAATTTTGAGTAAACGCAATTCACGTCGTTTTCCTCCGAAACAAACGACGTCACAATCAATACCTTCCCGCAAGTGGCAGATAACTCTGTAATATGCAAATTCGGAATACATGTAAATACCATTCTGATCATTTAATTCTTAAAGGCCACTACCTTTCCGGAGCAAAATATAAAGGTTTCTTAAAAAAAATTAATCATCAGAAAATGCATACCGATGGATCTAAAATAAGGTTACGCAACACCGAACATATGCAAGAATTTACTGCGTAATATATGAAAACAGTGGAGAGTCAATTGCGCTGTTTTGCCGTCTGGTGCAATGATAATCAACTAACCGCGCGGTATTTTACGGGACGACCGGGCGGGAAACATAATACGACCCGCGTTATGAAAAATAACATTTTATTTATTTTTAATCAAATCGTTCTAGAGGTGATGATAAATGTAGTATTAACGGTAAGCTAATAATTTTTTAAGACTCTACAAAATTATCGATCTTGTTTTACATTCCCATTTTAAAAATTAAAAGCCGTTTCGGAAAGGTAGTGGGCCTTTAAATGTCGGTGTTCAAAGGTTTCAATTCTTAACTGCATTCTTCGAACCTTTTCACGGAAGGAAAAGTGTGTACAATAAAATTTTGCTACCACAGTCGAGTCCACGCATAATCCCCTTTCGTGGTCAATAAGAATTACATAACCATGTATGGCGTGCCGAACGTTGCAAAATTCAAGAAGTAAAATCATTTGTGCGGAAAAAATGTGTTTGTAATATACTCGTTATATGTGGTCATTATTTTTTATTGTGTGTGTGTGAAAAATATGTGGTGTGTATTTTTTTTATATTGTGTGTGTGAAATTAATGGTTTGTGTGTAAAAATATATTATTTACACCACAAATATATTTTTCACACACAAAAAAAATATTGAAACAAATATTTTATTTTCACGTATAAATATTTAAAAAATATTTTTTAAAAAATACACAAACATTTATTGTTTTTTACACACAAATTAAACATATTGAAACATTTAATAGATATATAACAAACATTTTTTTCTGTACACTTTTATTTCACTTATTGAATTTTGCAACGTTTCGGGCACGCCATAACCATGAAGAGGCTGGACATGTCTTTAGTCGACCACGGTAACAAATGTTGTTATAAATCTGGACATCTTTGTTCCGTTCTATTGAAAGATACGTTTACTTTATTCCTGTATCTGGGTTTCAATTCAATCAACCTCTTGTGTTGTTCAGTGATGTAGTCATGCAGTTTCTGACTTAGATCGATAAATTAACTTTTTTCGGTGATTAAATCATATGCCCGTTCCATAATGTTACAAGAATGTATCCAGATTCCCTATGGTAGCATTTTACATTCTCTATATTGTTTTCGTCACTCGAGCCAAGTTGATTTACTATATTTTATCGAGGTGTAACTGTGTTATTATTGAAAGATTCATGGAGTCCATGCACAGCCTAACACTTCTATACTTACCATTTATTCGTCATGTTTGAAATATTTGCCATCAACAGACACATCTGACATGGTACACAATTTTCCATCCTCGATATTCCAGGGGTTCCGATCACTTACGATCTTGATCGGAAGCCCTGGAGTATCGAGGATGACAATTTTCAGGTACTCATTTTTCTAATATGCGTGTACGAGGTGACGGCCGTTGTCGGCCATCGTAGATATGTATGAACTTCATGTACATTGTTAATTATTGCAAAAGAGATGTTAGGTCTACAGCAAGGAATTTTAAGTGACTTATAAATCCTTGGTCTACAGTAAGCTTATATTTTATCGGTCTTTCTTTTGTTCTCACAGATTTGATAATTTGACGATTCAACTCCTCACGGCGACGGCCATTACAGATTAGGAGCAGGATGGTGTCTGTGATGGCAAATATTTCAAACATGGCGAATAAATGATAATATAGAAGTGTAGGCTGTGCATGGACTCCAGGAATCTTTCAATAATAACACAGTTACCCCTCGATAAAATACAGTAAATCAACTTGGCTCGAGTGACGAAAACAATAGTAGAGAATGTAGAAGGCTACCATAGGGAATCTGGATACATTCTTGTAATATTATGGAACGAGCATATGATTTAATCACCGAAAAAAAGTTAAGTTATCGATCTAAGTCAGAAACTGCATGACTACATCACTGAACAACACAAGAGGTTGATTGAATTGAAACCCAGATACAGGAATAAAGTAAACGTATCTTTCATAGAACGGAACAAAGATGTCCAGATTATAACAACATTTGTTACCGTGGTCGACTAAAGACATGTCCAGCCTCTTCATGGTTATGGCGTGCCGAACGTTGCAAAATTCAATAAGTGAAATAAAAGTGTACAGAAAAAAATGTTTTGTAATATATCTTTAAATGTATTCAATATGTTTAATTTGTGTGTAAAAACAATAAATGTTTGTGTATTTTTTAAAAAATATTTTTTAAATATTTATACGTGAAAATAAAATATTTGTTCAATATTTTTTTTTGTGTGTGAAAAATATATTTGTGTGTAAATATATATATTTTTACACACAAACCATTATTTTCACACACAAATATAAAAAAAATACACACACATATTTTTTCACACACACAAATAAAAATAATGACCACATATAACGATATATTACAAACACATTTTTTCGCACAAATGATTTTACTTCTTGAATTTTGCAACGTTCGGCACGCCATACATGGTTATGTAATTCTTATTGACCACGAAAGGGGATTATGTGTGGACTCGACTGTGGTAGCAAAATTTTATTGTACACACTTTTCCTTCGTGAAAGGTTCGAAGAATGCAGTTAAGAATTGAAACCTTGAACACCGACATTTAAAGGCCCACTACCTTTCCGAAACGGCTTTGTATTCCGAATTTGCATATTACAGAGTTATCTGCACTTGCGGGAAGGTATTGATTGTGAGATTGTTTCGGAGAAAACGACGTGAATTGCGTTCACAAAATAATGACGTAACAATCGATACCTAATGGACCAACATATAACGATATATTACAAACACATTTTTTCGCACAAATGATTTTACTTCTTGAATTTTGCAACGTTCGGCACGCCATACATGGTTATGTAATTCTTATTGACCACGAAAGGGGATTATGCGTGGACTCGACTGTGGTAGCAAAATTTTATTGTACACACTTTTCCTTCGTGAAAGGTTCGAAGAATGCAGTTAAGAATTGAAACCTTGAACACCGACATTTAAAGGCCCACTACCTTTCCGAAACGGCTTTTAATTTTTAAAATGGGAATGTAAAACAAGATCGATAATTTTGTAGAGTCTTAAAAATTATTAGCTTACCGTTAATACTACATTTATCATCACCTTCTGAACGATTTGATTAAAATAAATAAAATGTTTATTTTCATAACGCGGGTCGTATTATGTTTCCCGCCGTCGTCCTAAATACCGCGCGGTAGTTGATTATCATTGCACCAGACGGCAAAACAGCGAATTGACTCTCCACTGTTTTCATATATTACGCAGTAAATCTTGCATATGTTTGGTGTCGTAACCTTATTTTAGATCATCGGTATGCATTTTCTGATGTTATTAATGTTTTTTTAAGAAACCTTTATATTTTGCTCCGGAAAGGTAGTGGGCCTTTAAGAATTAAATGATCAGAATGGTATTACATGTATTCCGAATTTGCATATTACAGAGTTATCTGCACTTGCGGGAAGGTATTGATTGTGACGTCGTTTGTTTCGGAGAAAACGACGTGAATTGCGTTTACAAAATAATGACGTAACAATCGATACCTACCCGCAACGGAGCTAACTCTGTAATATGCAAAGACGGCATACAACATTGCATTGAGCAGATACTGGGCGAGGGGAATAGGGTTGACGCCATGGCTTAACGTGTGCTACTGAATTAAATTTTGTGTTACTGAGCACATTGAAGTGAATGCACGAAGTCTTCTATTCTGATGAACTGACTTAATCTGCCGGTTGTGCAAAGAAACTTTCAACGCTTTTAAAAAGAAAAATAGTAAAGGGAAGAATGCAGAAAACATACCTACACGTGTAATACTGACTGGTCTAGGATAATACACTCATGCTGCATGAGGCTGTATTGAATGACTGTGACCCATGTTATAAAGCTTCAGGACATCACAGCGTCAACAAAATTACTATTTTCTAGATACAGCATTTTTTTTGCAGAAACTATGATGAATTTACTTTAAACGATACAAACAACAGAGTTGTGTTGAAAATATCACACATTTTTCATATCTGGAGAATTGTCTTGAAGTCGCGTTTTTTCGAATTTATTTAAAAATGGTGAAAAATTATAGTAGTAAAATTGCAATAAAACGTCGAGGTATGAGAGAACAATACTCTTTCATACGTGGATATGAACAATCTGATTAAAATCATATCTTGATTTCACGCCGGTTCGGTAAACCTCCTCTCTGTTGTATTGATATAACAGAGAGGAGGTTTACCGCAACGGCGTGACAATCAAGATATGGTTTTAATCAGATTGGGATATGAAGGATGGGATATTCTACCATCAGGATCACAAAATGTTGTAAAACCCTCGGCAAGCCTCAAGTTTAACAATTTTTGACCTTGGGGTAGAATATCCCTGTCCTCCATAACCACATATGAAAGAGTCTTATAGTAATATACCATATAAATGCTGTTACAGGTCTAAAGAGTGATACAGTTGATGGTCTAAAGGATGAAGACAACGAAATGATTTCCAATAGAATTAAAGAGTTTGACCAACAGAAAAGTGGAGAACTCAATATAATCACCTACAGAAATCTTAGGCACAGATGGCCGCTCCAAGAAAAGAAGATACTATTGTAATGTTACATAGACTTACAAATGTCCATGTTGTCGTCCAGGGCCAGGTTTCATGAACATTCCTTAACTTAAAATTGTCCATAGGAAAGCAGTACATAATTTCAAAGCCTTCCTCAAAATCCGTTATGCTATCCTAAGGATAATTTTAAGTTAAATGATTCCTTAAAGTTAAGGAATGTTCATGAAACTGAACCAAGGTTAGAGAAGAAATAGAAGGAAATCAAGAATCAATCTGAGTGAATGACATCAATGCTGTACACGTTACGCCTTTCTCACAAAGAGATGTCATTGACTTAGTAATTTTTTCTTGGAAAACTTAATTGGAATTGATATTCAAGGTAAAAGACGAATCTGGACATATCAATGGCACACTGGCAACCTCGATATCAACAGGAAAGGAGTGACCATCACGAAAGACATCAGTGGAACATCTGTATTATTTCTTACAGAGAGAAGAAGAGTCGACTTAGGAAAATGCAAAGTATCACTTGGTGAAGAACAACTTCCTATGGAAAGATAAAAAAAATATACGCGGGCATTACTTTTAATGAAAACCTCAAAATCGACCTCGCTATGCAGGAGTCGACTAACAAAAATAGAAGAAAATTGAACAGCTTTATTTCGATAGGAGTTCACAAAAATGGAGATAAATGCAGAAATTCAACAGTACAAACTCTTCTTCTGGAATAAGCTTTATACAGGGGAGGACTTCTTGCTATGGAAACAATTAAGAGACGACGGAAACAGTTCATGAAACGTATACTACAAACTTGCGAGGTGGAGCGCTAGAAGTTCAGGGAATCCTTGGCTGCTAAAGACAGTCTACACATATTTGCTAGCATACATACTAAGCTGGACAGACACCCCATGTGGGAAATCTCTAAATTAAGTGAAGGATACATGGCAGATGAGTGACCTACACCTATCATTTGTCTTGGAAGCTGTTCCTATTGCAAATCATGTGGTAAAACGGAAACTGATATAACTATATATTCTGTTTGCCGAGAGGGATCTTATCCTAAAATCATTGTTAAAGTGAATAGTTGGGCAAAGAAAGCAAATTTAAAAAGCGTTCATTGGCCTTCCAAAAGTCTTCACAAATAACCAAACGACGGTGAAGTTCTGCTTACGTTGCCCAGTTCTGGCCATTGATACAACGGAAAAGTTCTAAAAATAAATTCGTCTAACTCTTTGAAAGCCAGGCTCCGTGGAAATGTAACCACGGACATAGCTAGCCCGGAGGATGTTTTAGGATTCCTACAATTTAAATTAATTTCTTCGCATGCAGAGAGATGTTAACGGGAGATTTTATTTTTCTATTTCATAAGAAATTATACTAGATACATTCACACCGTTTTTACCAACTTTAGCCTTCCTTGCCCGACTATTCACTTTAACACGTTAATGACTATTTTAAATTCACGAACATGAGTGAAACTGATCAAACAAAATTTATCTTTGGCAGACGATCACAAGATATCGATTTATCAGACAAAAACTGGGCAGAAATGATGAAACATATCTCAAAATTGATACCAAAAATGTATGCTAAAATTGATGAACATTTATAAATGACAGTGACAAATTAAAGAAACAGCTAGGATATGAACAATCAGTGAATCAGAATAACATAGCAACGTTGCTCGAATTTGTAACTAATAACGTTCAAATATTCCACATGAACTGACTTTGCAATGCACTATTTTTTCCCTGTTTTTTTTTGCTGTTGTATTCTCATACATATGAGGAAATAAAGAATATCTATCTATCTATATATCTACCTAGTGCTTTCTGGCAGTAGACTGATTGTGCTTGATCAATGCTTCATTATATTGATGTTATTCATTTACTTTTGCAGTCTCAAATGGAATTTATAAGCAACGAAGACATCCTCATTTGAAAGCGCAAATTGGGAAGTATCGTAGAAACCTCAACCGTATGGATTCTTTGGTGATTACGTATATACGTTAAAAACCAATTGTAGAATTTGATGGAAGATTTCCATTGAACAAATATTTGATTTTCATGTAACGCGTTCCATACTCCTTTGTTATTTCACATCGAAATTTCTTATTATGAGACACTGATTTGTATTATTCATATTAGATACATGTATGCGTATGTTTTAAATTTGTTGAAATTCTCGGGACAGATAATATAGCTACGTGTAGGTATGCAACTAATCGCTAGCATATAATTTATACGTCATTATTCTAGTATGTGTTGTCAAGAACAGACGCTATTTTGCAAATAAACTCTATAAATGACGAATGGTACATTATGAAAGGGTCTGCAAATTTAAAATGAAATGTAAATATATCTCTGGAAGAGTATTTGATAGAGTACATCTAGTCAATTCATTATATTTTGTTTCTAATTGTAATTTAAGACTTCTTTGTTATTAACATATGTTCTTATGTTACATAAATCAATCGATTTCGGTACCCTCTATTTGACATTTGACTTTTCAAAATAAAGTTTCTAACACTATAGGTTTTTGAACTAATACAAGTTTGTTAGCAAGGATATGGAATCAGAAATAATGCCGGACATATGATTTTGTGTGAACGTGTTTGATAAGCGATGGTGTCATTGCTGACATTTGCAATTCTGTTAGCTTATCATTTTGTATGTACATAAATCTATATATTTACATTTTGCCACAGCGACTCCCATTACTCTAATGATAATCGTGATCTGCATTATGAGCCAATAAATGCATCCTAGACTTGGTGTAGTAATATCTACATAAATGGATCTGAATCTTGTTTACTAATACCATGTTAGTCCGCGCGGGAAAATTGACATTGTAGTTGAATGATCCAGTTTGGTTATGTAAAAAATCTTTAAAATGTCTGGATAATTGAAAGTTAACTGAATAGCTATTGAAAAACATTGAAATTTTGTTATCTTTTCAATTTTTAATAGGCACTATTTTTTATCACGTTGAACTTGACTGTTGAGGTTAAATGGCTGAAGAGGGAAATTCAAATGTTCACTTGCATTTAAATTATGATATACTTTGAACTAGAAAATCAAATGTAAATATAAAAATTAAAGGATTGTTAGATTGCATTTATTGGAGATATGAAAGTAATCTGGGTGGCAGATAAATATTCGTAGCGCCCTAACGGGCGCTATTCTATCTATCTGCCACCCAGATTGCATTAATATCTCCAATAAATGCAATCTAACAATCCTTTAATTGTTAATTAATTGCACTTAAAATGTTGTCGAAGAACAGACAGTGTTTTTGTTCTTGCTCTCTGTAGTAATTCTGTTGCTCAGCAATACGATGTTACAGTTGTATTTTTTCAGAGTATTTCTGTATATAAAAGTTAATTAGTGTAAATGTTTATGCTGTTAAGCGTTGTTTGAATTACATAATTCTATAGATTGCATAGATATTGACGACTACAATTATATTAAAGACATTGAAAAGGGTGCGTGGTATCAATAAAACTGTCTTTTTTTTCGACTTGTTAAAAACCTTCTTAAAAGAAGCAAAAATGGGATTAATGCGATTGTCGGAGGCAAATTCAAATAATCACACTAATCAAATCATGGTCACAGTTTAATGATACTTGAATGTGTTTGAATTTATGATAGCAAGAAAAATAATTTATTAATTCAAATGGCAAACGTGATTATTTAATGAATCTTTAATAAAATAGAATTAGAGTCTTCCTTGTCCAGATAGTCGCCATCACTGTCCACGCCATCTACTTCCGTCGCCTTTTCCGTACTGGGAATATCAATTTCTAGTTTTCCTTTACAAAACTTGTCGACTGTCATTGTACAAATAGTGCTGGCCATGGCATTGCTGGTTGTTCGTAACCTGTCCCTGAAACACGTTGTAAAACAAAGTAAGTTCACTATCTTAAGCATATAAATATGGGTTTTTTTTCTGTAATATTTCTATTTACACTTCAAAATACTACAGCCTTATTCAATATCATTTGTCTGAAATATTCATATATACTCATACCTGCTCATAAAGACCACTGAAGGGACCAAGAAACAAATTGTCGTTATAGCCATGTGGTCTTAATACACAGGGAAAACTTGCTAAAATTGACCATTTGGACCCGGATAAAGTTACAGAGGTGGTCGCTAAGGCAGGTTTGACATATCAAATAAGGGTTATTGCTACTATGCATCTTTGTCACATAAGTTCTCAGTATTTTGCACATGAATTTTGGTAATTCTATTAAACACATCGGATGCGAGATAATTTATTCGGTCTGAGCAACGACAGCTTTGGAATATGTATTGACGATTTCACTGAATCATTTCTGTAAGCTAAAAAAGTTTCGTGTCCATGCATCCAACAATAATTTTATAATCATATATACGATTATTATTAATGGCAGTATGGCCATGGCATTTTGCTTTCCCCATTATCATCTTTTAATACTAATTTCTGACGGTTGTGACAAAGTATGAGAATCATGCAGTGCGCATGCTTAAAACGCTTTTTTGTTATCTCTGACTTTTTGTGTTTATTTATTCTTAATGAATATTTAAGTCTCCATTTCAAAGAATATGGTCGAAGCTACTGAGCTCAATGCATACACTGATTTGCTTTTTTTTTGTGAAAATGAACTGTTCATGACGTCATAGATATATCGCTGGCGACCGCGTAGTCATTTCACGACCGTTTTTTGTGCGCATTAAATAGTATTGTATCTTTAACTCTAAATCAACTTTGCAGTTTACATTGATTATAGCGTCCCTACAATATCAATCAGTGAGTACCGTTCAATATTTAGAAAGTGTGTCACATCAATGTATGTCAGTATGTGACGACAGATATTTTCGTTCTTTTTGTATAAAAAAGTGAACTTACGTGAACCACTCCAACGTAAGGAGAATACCCATAGCGTCACCATCCACATCGATCGACGTCAGCAGGATGAGGATAACGACGAGGGAGGAGCTTGGAACAGCAGGAAGAGCCAAGGACGACAATGAACAAAGGATCCTTCAAAAAGGTAAAGACATATTAACAGGTTTCAGCTTCAAGGAAAAGCCTGAAATCTTTTTCGTTGCAGTCACTTTGATCATTATATTGTAACGTTAGTATTAGGAAGCGTCTAAAACCGAAGCTTAAATTATACCTGGTGCTTATTATCATTATTAATTAGTTTAACGTCCTATTAACAGCTACGGTCATTTAAGGACGTGCAATGTTTCTTGATGGAGGAAAGTCGGAGTACCCGGAGAAAAAATACCGACCAGCGGTCAGTACCTTGCAGCTGCCAACCATGGGATTTGAACTCACGATGTAGAGGTGGAGGGCTTGTGGTAATATGTTGGGACATCTTAACCACTAGGCCACCGCGGCCCCGTTATAACTGGTGATAAATATTTATCAATTAAGGATTAAAAATAAGGTGAGATAAATTTAATTCCTTTTAATCATATTGTTAAGGAAACATAATCGCATACCGTGACAAAATTCTTTGGACTAAAACCCCACTACCTATTAACTTGTCGATTGAAATTTAAATGTATTATTAAACGTATTTAATACTGCCAGAGTGTAAACTAAGGGGAGTAACTCTGGTAGATCAGAGTGCGGGTCTACTACCCGTCAAGGTTTCAGAGACTAATCTCAGGCAATTTTGATAAAACGATCATGTATAACATTGAATCTAAATAAAACATGCTACTAACCAGACAATGATCACTTGAAGAAGGTTCAGACTAACGCCTTGTGCTGCGGCCAGGAAGAGCACAGACAGGATTACAAAGTGGGCACTGCCAATCCGACACTCAGCGGCACCAAACGGAACCGTAAATCTCGACACTCTCTTATCCACGTGGAAATCTTCCTCGCAAATTCGTAAAATTTCTGGAATTCCAATGGCTCTGGAACAACATCCATATATTGCAATTGTTTTTTTTATTCGTTTACAAATGCTTTGCATTAAAGGGACATGAACCTTAAATAATTTGTTCTGTATGCTTAGTTATGGTTTTCAGATGTTTATTGAACATTTTATTACAATGATTGGTTATCTAAAACGACAGGAAAACGTGGGGAATACCTACCTCAAAAATGATAAAAAGATAGACCGTAATATTCTGTTTTTGGAACGTAAAACGAAAGCTGACCGAAATCGAGGTTATAATGAACAACGAACTTGCTGACATGACAAGGAATATTAGTTTTCCACATTTTAAGATTATTTTCTAATTTACGATGGTTGACAAATGAAGTTTAAGCCATATTTGTTATAAAACAAATTGTATTTAGCGTAAGAATGATAAGTCAAAATTCAAACGAGACTTTTCATTCGACCGGGCACCGCAAAGGGAGGTTCCTGACTTACTGCACACATGTACATCAAGCAAGTATAAAGTGGGGAGTAGCTCCCGTCTCTTGCATTTCAGTGATCCATTTATATTTACTTTACTTTCCCAATCGCGCACGTTACTGACTCTTGACGTACACTGTTTTCTATCGAAAGGAGTAGATATGATAGGACCAGTATTTGGCCTTAATTTTTCAGGCCGAAAAATATTAACTCTGATCCACATCAATTTCACATCAATAAATACTCTCATACTTGCCATTCATCAAAACATAACTTTTTATAACCATGTACATGATGTGCTCCACCTATGACGTCATCAGATTGATGATTTTCCTCTTCTCGCCAAATTTTTCTAGAAATTCATCATCTTTAGGTTAGAAAAGGCTTGAAATGGATTTGGCCGCCACCTTGGAGCAACTTTACATTTTGCATGGATATGCGTAAATACACGTTACACAACATGTGAACATCTCTTTCTGCTCCACGAAGGCGGCCACATTCATTTTTAGAGAAAACCACTCAAAAAGTATGATTTTTCAAGGATTTTTGTTAAAAAATGGCGGGAAACTGCATGTTGGTGACGTCATAGTGAACATAGTTGGCACATGCGGGATATTTTCGGGATGTAATGTGTTAGCAAATGTATTCAACAGTTATATGGCAAAATATGATGTTCTTTACCGGAGAATTAATTTTGGGGCCATATTCGAGTCTTACCGTACCTTCTCCTTTGTTTGTGTTCGCTTCACGCACGTTTTTGACCCACCATTTTGTTTACATATGCAGTGTATTGTGGGAGGTCACTAAAGTTCAACACTACTATATATCTTTACAAAATTCGACCTGGGCGGTTCAAAATACAGAAAGATGGAATTTCCATTATAATCATTTAATTTGATACATTTGCACAATGACTGGTATATATTACTTAGTAAAGTATCTGACACGTCTTAAATGTGTATTTTACTCAAATTTACATGTTTTGTTTAGGTTCATGTCCCTTTAAACAAGTATACTTTTCACCAGGAAGGGATACCCGTGATGTAGGCTACACTGGAAGTGTGACCAAAGGATGTAAGAGGTATCACAATAGACACACACTAATGAACATACAGTTTCAATTATTTTACAATGTATGTACATAATACAACAACGGATTTTATCATCAGTATGCTTTTATATGGTGGTCATGACCAGTAAATAATCGTTTCTGCTATCACAAGAAATCGACTATATTGGACAATAACCGAAATAAAAATAGCAATAAAAAGATATTATTTCAAAGGAGTGCTTACGAACTAGGTGGACCGAATACAGCCATCCAAGCCTTCGCTGCTTTAAAATAGAAGTATAAAGGATTCATTCTGAATAATATAAATAAAAGGACAGGGAATAAGATTAGCTGTTGGAAAAGAATGCCAGTAAAGAAGGCGACCACTAGTAGACCAAGACTACTAAACGTGTCCTCTATATCAGCCACCCTGGCCACAGATACTGCTATCAGACTGGCAACGCCTACAGGTGTCGACCTGGAATATAACACATACCGATGTTAATAAACATACGTGCAATACGGTGGTTTCGAGATCGCAAAACGAGGTGGGAAAAGTACAATTTACCCAAAGATGACGTCATAATCACTGGAAGTTGGGACTAATCGACGGTAAATCTTACTTTAACCGCTTTGTCGCTTTGGGATCTCGAAAACCCCATATTAACAAGGGCGAATGTACGCAAAAGTTCTGAGAGTAATGTAAAAGAACAAGGACAACGGAACATGTGTTCCGGAAGAGTAAACTCTATCAATGGTATCATGATGTTGCCAAAGGAAATGTTTTCAAAAGGTTTTACAATATGTTTTAGTATTATCACCTACTACTTACCACATAAACCAAGTGAGGATTTTGATAAATGCAGATGACAATGCTTCAAACAGGTCAACAATAATCCTGCCTTTCTCGTCCATTTTACTGACGGCCATTCCAATTACGGTTGATAGAAACAAAACACCTGTGAAAACAACATGATATTTTAAAGAACCACTACGTTTTCGAACACAATATATAGGCGTCCGAATATCTATATCAATGGCCTAAAATGAAGTTAAAACACCAAACAAATGCAGGATTCCTATTGTAATTCTTTGTTGACAACAAAGGTTCATTTCGCTGCGTTGCCTTCTGGCTCAGTGATAGTCACCAATATACTGTGTGGTAATTTGGACGACGTCGGGCCACATAAGGCGGCACGCGTTATGACAATTAACATTTTATTGTTTAAGGAGTCCGATACGTGTAGTATTAACTTAAAGCTAATATTTTCAGCGTCTCACCGAGATATGTTTTATGATTTTATCCAGTATAAAACTCTTTGCCTGATATAAATGTTGGGATTTCGTTCGTAAATTGTACAAACACGCATGACCGATTAGTATGAAACATTGTTCTATATTTATATTTTATATGTTATTTTTCGTAATTATAGCATTAAAAGGCCCTTTCGGTTTGTTCATCAGAACATCTTTTTGTTGTTTGGCATTATGACTTTTTCATCTTTCTCTTGATAACATATGTATTTAATATCAACGCTGGAAATAGGAATTTAAAATGCTTCAAAGGGGATTTTATGGCGTCTTTAGAAATAAAATAGGAACTTAAGTTTTATGTTACTCCCATTTTTTTAAAAAAAAGAAAGCGCTGAAAATTATTTTGTCAAATAAAATGATTTCCCGATAGAAACTGGAAGCTGGCACAATTTCTATAATGCATATCACATCAAAATGTTGAGTTTTTAAGTGTAACGGATTGGTGTTTTAAGTGTACAAGTTATAAGATTTGGAGGTACCCATTCTCGATTTCCAGGTGTTACGATCACTTACCATCTCTACATCCCTGTACTATGTCATAGCAAAGCTGAGGGTAAAGCTGCGTGGGCGTCTTCAAATGAAGTCTCTGCAGGTCTGTGATTTGGTGTTGTTTTTCCTTCTGAACTGCCTTCAGTTTCGCAATGTGATGTTCCAGGGGTGTAGAGATCCTAAGTGATCGTAGCTCATGAAAATCCAGGATGTGAGGTACTCAGTTGAAAAGTGAACAAGTGAAATTCCGAACTATTTTTATTGTGAAATTATCCGTTCCGTCCTCATTTGACTGTGTTTCACTTGCAGTTATACAAAATGCCGGTTTAAACACAACACAACTAGAATATTTTAGAAGAAAAAAAATAACCCAGTAAAATAACTGAATTATATTAAGGTTTTGCATACTTGGACTGCTCTGTTACAACTAACAGTACTACATAACAAAATTATTTAAACCGGCAAAACATATATACTAATTAATCAATTAATAAGATAAGATAGATGTAACCTAGGCGACCCTAAGTTAGGTAGAGAAGCTGGGGCGATCCCCAGGCTGAGGCGGACACTTAGATAGCTGGGGGGATCCCCAGGCTTAGGCGGACACTTAGATAGCTTGGGCGATCCCCAGGCTTAGGCGGACACTTAGATAGCTGGAGCGATCCCCAGGCTTAGGCGGACACTTAGATAGCTGGGGCGATCCCCAAGCTTAGGCGATCCTAAGTTAGGTAGAGAAGCTGGGGCGATCCCCAGGCTTAGGCGGACACTTCGATAGCTGGGGCGATCCCCAAGCTTAGGCGATCCTAAGCTGTAAGCTAAGGAGAGATGGGAGGTAATATAATCCTCAGAAACTTAAGCGATCTCAAGTCAAGTCGTAGTTATTATCTGAGTAAGTACAACGATTTACAGAGCGACCTCCAACATGCACTTACAATGACATAATTTACAAGCTAGACAGCTCTCCAATTTACAAACATAAAACTCAAAGCATACTAAAGTACATGACTAGAGTGACGTTAAGAATTTATATTTCAGTTATATACAACAGTTTTTTACCAGCTTTTTACTCTGTGGAATTTCCATTTAATTTTCATGTTGAAGCATTGACCAAATTGTGCCATTCATATAAGTTTTATTTTCGAAATAAAATAATTAAGTGCTCTCAGTTCAATAAGACAATATTTAATAATTGAAGACACCATTTTGCTTAGGAACGTTATGTATTATTTTATTGCAATTTAATATTTTCAATAAAAAACATTCTTGGTAAATTGCAATTTTGTGTTTATGGTTCTTTGATGATTAACTGATCGCCTCGTGTTCGTAAACGCACATGTGCCTATCGATGTCGGAGCGAATGTCGTAGCATACACAATACAAATTTCAAAGTCACGTGCGGAACCCGGGCGGTTTATTTGACAGCTGGCGATCGAGATCGTTTTATAAAGCCCATGTACCTCAACCCATCCTTGATACTCCAGGGGTTCCGATCACTTACGATCACTACACCCCTCGACTATCTCATAGTGAGACTGGAGGCAACAGAATAGAACAGGTAATTAAGTCATAACGGTACACTGTGGTTGACAGTGTGACTTTGATGTTAGGCGTCGCTCTCTCTGTAGTCTTCAAAGAAAATCTTTGCTAGCCTGTGATTGGTCAAATGTTTTCCGCTGAGATGCCTTCAATTTCATTATGAGATAGTCCAGGGGTGTAGAGATCGTAAGTGATCGGGACCCCTGGAGTATCGAGGATGACCTCAACCATAACCTATTCTCTTCCTTAGTGGGTGTGATCACCTACTTACCGAGTACATTGGTGCCAGCTGCAGTACCAACAGTCCGGGCCAATCTAGTATTGGTCGAGTTTAATTCTGTCTTGACGTCATATCTCGTCTGTGTCTGTTCAAACCAGCAAAATAACAACATGGATTAAGTCTGATTTACATTATTACAACATTCTATGTTACCCGGATGTTTTTAATCTGTCAAGCGCTATACCTTGTGTAATGTGTTTTAGCTAGTGAAAGTACTATATCATACATTAGTATATTTACTTTATCTGAAACTTAAAAACTACAAAATAACGAAAAAAAACCCAAAACAAACCCTGCTATAACAATCCCCCCTCCCCCCACCCCCCCCCCCAAAAAAAAAAATATATATAAAAAACGCGCACACAGTCATGTTTTGTTTGAATTCGTCTTATATTTGTGATATTACGATGCGTCTTAGGTTAAGGTTATACACCCCATTATCTATCCTACTATGGACGCATAGCTGGACGTATAGGTTGAGAAAAAAATATGCGAAAAGATGTTCATTTAGAAAAAATGAATGCAGCAGGTTGTTCGGACCATTTTATTTTCACGAAGTAACTATGCCATTATGGTAAATACAATGTAGAGTCGATAACTTGAAGACACTCCCACTATTTGTTTAACCGGATTTGACTTTTGACCTTTGCAAAATTATATCACGCAAATATTAAATACATGATGTTGTTTCAGTTGATACCAATGTATATAAATGTTATAATGACATTGTGAGCATGGCGCGCAAAATGGTTAAACTTATGATTTTGAATCCTTTTGCTACGAATCTGCATGATTTTCGCCAAATGAAACGTGTGAACAAATGTTGACCGTTCATGGATAACATTCCTACGATTGTGAATACTTTCCTATCTACTATTGTTTACTTTATATAATCATATAATGTTAAGGAGATACTTTGACAATTCATGTACAATCAATGTTCATCTTTAAGACTTAAATGCTGCAGTCAATTTATGACTCCTTATAAACTGCTATATTATACACTAGCCAATTTAGACATATGAAAGGGGCACAAGATACATTATATCGATACATGTATCACGTATATCGCTTACCTTCTGGAAGCAAACAGTCAGTATATTGTCTGGTACGATATTTCTGTAATATAGAACATAAATTTCAGGTTTATGTAAACAAAAATATGTTGAATTTAGAAATATACGTGTAACCCTGGTCAATACTAGCCGCAGTATACCGCTCGGCTAGAGAAAAGTTCTCTATAGTTCGATCGGTTGAGCCTAAGACAAGTAATCCAGAGGTCCCGAGTTCTAAATCCTGGATCCTGTTACATACGCAAAACAAATTAAATATACCTTTATATACACTGTATTGATAGCAACAGCTGCAATAAAAACTAAAATAATTGATTAATAAAGTACGGAAAAAAATTACAGTTTATTCATATTAGCCAACATTTTAATTAATTTGATGCATAATCAAAGGACATGTCAAACAAAAAACTACATGTAGCATTATTTAGTTAAAGTTTTATGTGCCGTAATTTTCATGCTCACGAATCAAGAAGAGCTTTTATTATGTTGTTCGCAACCAAAAATAACAACATTACTATAATTACAATGCTTATGTTTTAATTTTACATGTACAGATAAGAGATGAAAATGATAACATGACACTTGTTTGCCCAGTTACGACACATTTACCTTTAATACGGCAACTGATGTTGTGATTCTAATAAAAACAAGCAAATTCGCGGAATTTCCATCCCCGCTTTCAGGACATATTGTAGGTAAATATTATTGAGGTTAGGTTTGACCTTGGTTGGAACATGAAAAAATAAACTGAGATCTTATTCGGAAGTAAGACATTTAACTTTGTTACCAAGTTTGAAGAACATCTGTTGATATTTATTACAGTTATTTTACGGAAGTGGCAGAAAATGACTACTTTTTTTTATTAAATAAAAGGGCCATAACTCTGCTAATAAAGATCTGCCAAAAGTGGCGATCGAACTTGGCTAAGCCCTAAAGGCATTTAACTTTTTTACCAAGTTTTAACAATATAAGTTTTAATATCAATATCAGAGATAACTCTGATAAATAACATCAACTGAAAGAGTTCATCGAACCTGGCCAGGCACTTAAGGCATTTAACCTTGTAACCAAGTTTGACTGAAACTGACTTTTTTTTTATTTAAGAAAAGGGCCATAATTCCGCTTAATAAGGTCCGTTGAAAGTCGCGATCTAACTTGGCCGAGTCCTTAAAGCATTTAACCTTGTTACTAAGTTTGAAGAAAATCGATTTACATTTGTTATACTTATTGCACGGAAATGGCAAAAAATGACGTTTTTAGTAATTCAAAGGGCCATAACTCCGCTAAATAAGGTCCATCGACAGTCTCGATCGACCCTGGCCGAGCCCTTAAGGCATTTGACCTTGTCACCAAGTTTGAAGAAAATCGGTTTACATTTATTACACTTATTGCACGGCAATGGAAGAAAATGACGTTTTTAGTAATTCAAAGGGCCATAACTCCGCTAAATAAGGTCCATCGACAGTCGCGATCGAAGTTGGTCGAGCCCTTAAGGCAATTAATCTTGTCAACAAATTTGAAGAAAATCGGTTTACATTTGTTAAAGTTATTGCACGGAAACGAAGTGTTACAGACAGACGGACAGACAGACAGACGGACGAACCCAAATTAATATTCCCGTTTCGGAGAAAGCGGGGGATAAAAAGACACGTGGAAACGAAACGTAATCGATAAACGTCATAAAAGCAGAATTTAAAATGCATCATTTTAATTATTAACATTTATTTATCAATAATTGTTATTGAATTCCCGCATACCTAAAAGGACTGAAACATGTGAGCATAAGATAATTCATTATATGATTGTAATGCAAACGTTTAGTAATATAAACAAAAGAAGTCAATATATCGTTAAGTTCTGCGTTTGTATCTTGGGGTACCGGTATGTTACCAAATATTTATATCAATATTTATCATTTACTTACCTGGATATTCTGAAAATGATACCAGGTATCACATAATTACATTTTTAAACGTATTCAATAGTTCAAGAACCATTTTCATAGAGCAAAGTTTACTGGTAGAGCTTGAAAAATAACATTACCCTCCCCTCCTTTTAGATAATCAGTCTCACCTAATAAGATCGGCAAACATGTCGTGAGTCTGTATCGATGTACTGATCGTGTCATACTGACCTTCGTCACTGACTGCCATACCCTCACCTAAAATTGATTTTTATCTAAGGATTATTCTCAATATCTTTTGGGTTTATTTAGTCATATACAAAAATGGATTCCGAAGGACATTCGTAATTATAAATACAGAATGTTCGTTCGTTTTTTTGTCTTTGACTTCATAAACTCATAAGATATTGAGAATAATAATTATACATTAGTACGAGTATTTTTATTTCTTAAGTTTTACAAAACATTAAGTTGGTTTGAGGAGCATTGATGTCTTAGCCAATGGTTTGGTCAATGACTGTGCCGCTTTTAAAAAAATCCGATAAAACGGTCTTCATGTATGACGTCATTATACTCGACGTGCAATTCATTCCGTTTATGGAAAAAAATAACCCCAAACTTTTAACTATTAAAAATGAGTGTAACATATGAAGTTAAATCATCAATCTATAGTATGTATATGATTGAAATTGAAATCATTATCAGAGGCTACAATAGTACTATACGTACCTGGTCGTACGATGTAGTAACATACGATACCGGTCAGTGAGCCGATAAAATTCGCTACCAGTACAAAGCCCAGAGATAATAGACTGATTCGGCCATGAGAGCGGGGATCCATGGTAGCGGTACCTAGGATTGAATTAATTGTAATAGTAAACTTAATAAACAGTATTGATACGAACAGAAAACGATTAGAGAATCGGTCAAGGTGTTCCAGAAATGTAAGCGTCTTCTGATTCATGGACGACGCCTAGCATACATATGTGATTTTCAAATGAGAATTTAATATTACGTTGTGTTTTCATAGGTAGCGTTGGCTTTTCTTCACCTCTTATACCTGGCTACTCTAATGAAATTGGCTATTAAAAGACGTAAACTAAAATAACCTAAACCAACATTGCGACAGTAACATTCATATAACATTCAAAATGTCTAAACGAGAGTGGCATGTTCACACGGTCATTTGAGATTAGATGTGATTCCGCGTTTAGAAAGTTTTGGTGAAAATAGCCACATTTTTTTCCTTCCACCGACGCCACGCATAGACTTACATGTAGTTGCTACTTCATACGTACATTTATATTTATATATCTTATTTGGAGACTGAGATGATAAAGAGTAAGTTCCTATTTTAATATTTTTGTTATGCCATCTTTTCAACCAGTACATTATCATTTGTAAATTTATTAAATAGTGGTCCACTCTTATCTCAGTGATTTTACCATCGAAGTTGTGAACAAAGTCAAAAACTGATCTCTACCTAAATCAATGTCTCCTCAAAGCATTACATCTCCATCTTCAGTTTGCATTGTAATAATGGTTTATCTAATTAGACCAGCTAGCGATAAGTTCTCCCATCGGAAATTTACGCAAGGGTCGCTTGATTAAGAACATTTCCCCAGCGCGTAATATTTTGTGAATGTATGAACTGTGTATCTAAAATAAAACCAGCGTGAACGTTTTATGCTTCTAAATTCCTAATTTAAGAACTCGCGAAAATATCCATTTTTACAGCATGTTGAATGCTGCTGGACTCTACGTGGTACTGTGAAATATAAATTTTTACAGTATGTTGAATGCTGCTGGAATCCAAGTGATACAGTCAGTATGTTGAATGCTGCAGGACTCCACGTGATACTGTGAAATATACATTTTTCCAGTTTGTTGAATGCTGATGGACTCCACGTGATACTTTGAAATATACATATATATGTATGTTGAATGCTGCTGGACTCCATGAGATACTGTGAAATATACATTTTTACACTAAGTTGAGTGCTGCTGGACTCCACGTGATACCGTGAAATATACATTTTTACAGTATGTTGAATGCTGCTGGACTCCATATGATACTCTGAATTATACATTTTTACAGTGTCTTGAATACTACTGGACTCCACGTGATACTGTGAAATATACATTTTACAGCATGTTGAATGCTGCTGGACTCCACGTGATACTGTGAAATATACATTTTTACAGTATGTTGAATGCTGCTGGACTCCATGTGATACTGTGAAATATACATTTTTACACTAAGTTGAGTGCTGCTGGACTCCACGTGATACCGTGAAATATACATTTTTACAGTATGTTGAATGCTGCTGGACTCCATATGATACTCTGAATTATACATTTTTACAGTGTCTTGAATACTACTGGACTCCACGTGATACTGTGAAATATACATTTTACAGCATGTTGAATGCTGCTAGACTCCACGTGATACTGTGAAATATACATTTTTACAGTATGTTGAATGCTGCTGGACTCCATGTGATACTGTGAAATATACATTTTTACACTAAGTTGAGTGCTGCTGGACTCCACGTGATACCGTGAAATATACATTTTTACAGTATGTTGAATGCTGCTGGACTCCATATGATACTCTGATTAAATCGGTGGTACCTGTGGGAAGCAGTTGTCATCTGTTTAGACAGGTGTGAATTGTTTTGTGTAACTGTTACGGTCGCAATAATTGGTTTAGGTTATTTAGTTGATGGTCTTTTAATAGCCATTTCATGGTAGAGTACATGCCAGGTTAAGGAGGTGAGAAAAGTCAACGCTACCTATTGAAAACGCACAATGTAATGTAAATTTCCATTTGAAGAAATCACATCATGTATGCTAGGGTCGTCCATGATCAGAAAGACGCTATACATTTCAGAACAACCTTGAGTCGATTCTTCTAATCGTTTTCTCGTGACGTCAATCTGTTTATTAAGTTCTATATCATCAATTGAATTCAATCATAGATACTGCTACCATGGTCCGCTTCTCATATGGCAGATTCAAGTCTCTTATCTTCTGGCTTTGTAGCTGGTAAGCGATTATTATTCGGTTCACTGAGCGGATTAATCGGTATGTTTGCTCGTACGAACAGTAGCGTATAGTACTGATTGTAGCTCTGATAATGTTATATATTTCAATTTCAAATCATTTACATACTATAGATAGATGATTTAACTTCAATATTTGTTAATCTCATTTTAATTAGTTAATTAAGTTTTGGGGTTTATTTTTTTCCCATAAAGCGGAATGAATTGGAACGTCGATATATATGTACCGTCATACATTGAGACCGTGTTTATCGATTTTTTATAATAAGCGGCATCAGTCAGTTGTACCAAGCCATTGGTTATAGAATACAATGCGTCCCAAACCAAGACTTAATGTTTGTAAAAATTAAGAAATAAAATAGCCTCGTACAATGTATAATTTAATTATTTCAATTATCTTTAATGAAGTTTATGAGTCAAAGACAGAAAAATCGAACGAAGCAATCTGTATTTTAAATTATCGAATGTCTCGGTAATCCCATTTTTGTATGATGACTAAATAACCAAAGATATTGGAGAAAATTCCTTAGAATAAAAATTCATATTTTTGGTTGAAGGTGTATTGGCAGTCAGTTAGACGATAGTCAGTATGAGTATCATGATTACTAGATTTCCGATAACAGACTCACGATATGTTTTGCCGATGATTATTAGGTGGATGATTTCTAAAAGGAGGGGAGGTAATGTTATTTTTTCAAGCTCTACAGTAAACTTTGCTTCTATGAATGTTTCTGAAATATTGAATAAGTTTTAAAATGAATGTATTAGTTAATGTGATACACTTGGTTCAATTTTCACAGAATATCCAGGTAGTAAATGATAAGTATTGATATAAATAGTTTGGCTACGATACGGTAATCCCACCAAGATACAAACGCAGAACTAACGGATATATGTGGACTTCTTTTGTTTCTATTATTTAAACGTTTGCATTACATCATATAAATGAATTTCAAGTATGGCTCACATGTTTTAGTACATTTAGTAATGCTGGAAATTCAATAGGCAATTAAGATAAAGTTTAAATGATGGCAATTTAATAGATTCTGCATTTGTTGTTTATTTCGATTACGCCTGGGCCAGGTTCGATCAAACTCTTTCAGGTTGAAATGTAATATTTATCAGAGTTATCTCTGATATTGATTTTAAAACTTATATTGTTAGAAACTTGGTAAAAAATGTTAAAATGCCTTAAGGGCTTAGGCCAAGTTTCGATCGCCACTTATGGCCTTTTATTTAATAAAAAAAAAGTCATTTTTCTGCCATGGCGGTACATAACTGTATAATATTAACAAAAGTGTTTTCAACTTGGTAACAAAGTAAATGTCTTCGCTTCGCGAATAAGAATTCAGTTTATTTTTTCAATGTTACAAGGTAAACGTTACCTGATCAATTATATTTACCTATAATATGTTTCATGAATCGGGAATGGAAATTTCGCGATTTGCTTTGTTTTTATAGAGATCACATACATATATATGCGTATTAAAGGTAAATATGTCGTAACTGGGCAAAACAGTGGTCCATGTTATCATTTTCAGCTCTTATTGTACATGTAATATTAAAACATAAGCATTGTAATTATAGTAATGGTTGTTTATTTTTGGTTTGCGAACAACATAATAAAAGGCTTTATTGATTCGTGAGCAATGAAAATTACGGCACATAAAATTAACTAAATATGCTACAGTGTAGTTTTTTGTTTGACATGTCTTTGATTATGCATCAAATTAATATTTAAAATGTTTTGGCTAATATGAATAAACTGTAAGTTTTTTTTCGTACTTTATTAGTCATATTTTAGTTTTTATTGGCAAGCTGTTTGCATATCAATAGCGTGGTATATAAAGGTATATTTCATTTTGTTTTTGCGTATGTAACAGGATCAGGATTTAGAACTCGGGAACTTGGATTTACTAGTGCTTCGGGATCAACCGATGCGGGAACTATAGGATTGAACTTTTTCTCTAGCCGAGGCGGTACTTGAGGCTAGTATTGACCAGGGTGTTACAACGTATATTTCTAAATTTCAACATATTTTTTGTTTTTACGATAAACCTGAAATTTTGTTTCTATATTCAGAAATATCGTACCAGACATATACTGACTGTTTGGCTTCGGAAGGTACGCGATATACGTGATTGCATGTATCGATATATATGTATCTTGTGCCCGCTATTCAATAATTCGTTAAATTGGATAGTTGTATAAGGTATAGCAGTTTATAGGGAGTCATAAATTGACTGCAGCATTGTAAGGTCTTAAAGATGAACATTGATTGTCCGTGAATTGTCACGTATCTTCCTTAACGCATTATATGATTTATAAAGTTAAAGACAGAGTATAGATGGAAAGTATTCAACAAAGTCGTAGGAATGTTATAAACCATGAACGGTCAATCATTTGGTTCACAACGTTTTTTCATTTGGCGAAAATCATGCAGATTCGTAGCAAAAGGATTCAAAATCCTAAGTTTAACCATTTTGCGGCGCGCATATGCTCACAATGTCAATTTAAAATTTATATTACATTGTATCACTGAAACACATATGGTATTTTAATATTTGCGTGATATAATTTTGCAAAGGTCAAAAAGTCAATCCGGTTCAAACCAATTAGTGGGGAGTGTCCTTTCAGTTAATCGCTCTAGACATTTGTATTTACTCATTAATGGCATAGTTACTTCGTTGAAAAATAAATGTCGAAAAACTGACTGCACTTCATTTTTTTCTAAATGAACATCTTATTTGCATATTTTTTGTTTTCAAAACCTATACGTACCAAGCTATGCGTCATAGTAAGGAATAGATAATGGGGTGTATAGACCTTAACCTAGACGCATCGTAATAATCACAAAATATAAGACGAATTCAAAACAAACATGAACTGTGTGGCGTTTTTTTACTATAGTATTTTTTTTTTGGGGGGGGGTGGGGGGAGGGGGGATTGTTATAGGCCAGAGTTTGTTTTGGGTTTTTTTTTCGTTTATTTTGTAGTTTTTAATCTTCAGATAGTAAAATATCTAATGTTATGATATAGTAATTTTCAACTAGCTAAAAACACATTACACAAGGTAATAGAGCGAGCGAGGTGTGACAGGAGGATAAAAACATTGCCGGGTAAGAACATATGAAGATGTTGTAATAATCAGGTAGAATCAGATAATCCATGTTGGTTATTTTGCTGGTTTGAAAAGACACAGACGAGATTGACGTTAAGAAGAAATTAAGAAACTCGCCCATATAGATTGGCCCGGCTGTTGGTACTGAAGCTGGCACAATGTACTCGGTAAGTGGTGATACGCTCTGGAAAAAATACGTTTAGTTTAAGTTACTACGTATCCGATCTCCGGGTCCCGCTTAACAATACTGTCTACTCCTCAACGCGGCTTAATGTGGCCCGACGTCGTCCAAATTCCACACTAGTATATTGTGACTAATCACTGAGCCAGAAGGCAAACGAGCGAAATGAACCTTTGTTGTCAACAAGAATTACAATAGAATCCTGCATTTGGTTGGTGTTTTAAACTTCATTTTAGGCCATGATATTAGGATATTCGGACGCCTATATATTGTGCTTCGAAAACGTAGTGTTTTTTAAAATATCATGTTTGTTTTCACAGGTGTTTTTGTTTCTATCACCGTCCATTGGAATGCCGTCAGTTAAATGGTACGAGTAAAGAGCAAGGAATTATTTTTGACCTGTTTGAAGCATTGTCATCTTGCATTTATCAAATCCTTCACTTGGTTTAATCGTGGTAAGTAGTAGGTTGATAATACTAAAACATTATTGTAAAACCTTTGGAAACATTTCCTTTGGCAACATCATGATACATTGATAGAGTTTACTCTTCTGGCAACACATGTTCGTTGCACTTTGTTCTCCTTACATGATCCTCAGAACTTTTTGCGTACATTCGCCCTTGTTAATATGGGTTTTCGAGATTCCGCATAAGCACCAAAGCGGTTTAAAATAGATTTACCGTCAGATTGTCCCAACTTCCAGTGATTATGACGTCATCTTTGGGTAATTGTAACTTTTCCCACCCGTTTCTGACCGAAACACACGTATTGGCACGTATGTTTATTAACATCGGTATGTGTTATATTCACAGGTTCGACACTGTTAGGGCGTTGCCAGTCTGATAGCAGTAATCTGTGGCCAGAGGTGCGCTGTATTATAGAGGGACACGTTTAGTAGTTCTTGTCTACTAGTGGTCGCCTTCTTTACTGGCATTCTTTTCCAACAGCTAACTTTATTCCCTGCCTTTTTTTATATTATTCAGAATGAATCCTTGTATACTTCTATTTAAGAGCGAAGCTTGATGGCTGTATTCGGTCACCTAGTTCGTAAAGCACTCTTTGAAATAATTATCTTTTTTATTGCTATTTTTTATTTCGTTATTGATCCAAATATAGTCGATTTTCTTGTTGATGAGCAGAAACGATTATATTACTGGTCATTGACCACATATAAAAAGCATACTGATGATAAAAATCCCGTTGTTCTATTATGTACATAACATTCGTAAAATAATTGAAAACTTGTAATTTTCATTAGTGGGTGTTCTATTTTGATACCTCTTACATTCCTTTGGTCACACTTCCAGTGTAGCCTAAATCACGGAGTATCCCTTCCTGGTGAAAGTTATGCTTGTTCTAAGGGACATGAACCTAAACAAAACATGGTAATTTGAGTAAAATACACTTTTAAGACGTGTAGATACTTTAACTAAGGTAATATATACCCAGTCATTTGTGCATGTGAGTCATAATTAAATGATTATATGGAATTCATCTTTTCTGTAATTTGTATGAACCGCCAGGTCCGATTTTGTAAAGATTATATAGTATTTAGTGTTGAATCTTAGTGACCTCCACATAATACACGCAGTATGTAAAAATGGTGGGTCAAAGAACGTGCGTGAAGCGAACACAAAAGGAGGAAGGTTACGGTAAGAGTCGAATATGGCACAAATTAATATTTCACGGTAAGGGGGGAGCAACATATTTGCATATAATGTTGAATACATTTGCTAAAATTAACATCCCGAAAATATCGCGCAAGTGCAACTATGTTCACTATGACGTCACAAATGCAGTTTCCGCATTTTTTTACAAAATCCTTGAAAAATCATACTTTTTGAGTGTGTTTTTCTCTAATTGAAGTGTGCGCGGCCTTTCGTGAGCAGAAAGAGATGTTCAGAAGTTTGTGTAACGTGTATTTTACGGCATATCAGCAAAATTTAAAGTTGTCCAAAGGTGGCGTGCCAAATCCATTTCAAGCCTTTTTCCTAACTAAAGATATGAATTTCTAGAAAAAATTTGGCGGAAGAGGAAAATCATCAATTGATGACGTCATAGGTGAAGCACATATGTACTGGTTAAAAAAGTAATGTTTTTGATGGATGGCAAGTATAGAGAGTCAATTTATTGATGTGAAATTGATGTGGATCAGAGTTATATTTTGTCGTGCCTGAAAATAAAGGCCAAATACTGTGCCTATCATTTACGTCCTTTCGATAGAAAACAGGTGGTTACGTCAAGAGTCAGTAACGTGCGCGATTGGGAAAGTAGGTATATAATGGATACTGAAAATGCAGAGACGGGAGCTACTCCCACTTTAATACTTGCTTGATGTACATGTGTGAGTAAGTCAGGAACCCTCCTTTTGCGGTGCCCGGTCGAATGAAAAGTCCTCGTTTGAATTTTTGATCTTATCATTCTACGCTAAATAAATTGTTTTTATAAGCAATTTGGGCTTAAACTTCATTTGTCACCATCAGTAATTAGAGAAATAATCTTAAATGTTGGAAAACTAATATTCTTGTCATGTCAGCAAGTTTCGTTGTTCATTATAACTCGATTTGGTCAGCTTTCGTTTTTACTGTTCCAAAAGAATATTACGGTCTTCTTTTTTCATTTTTGAGGTAGGGTG